>VYZU01056124.1:178401-246872 GCA_013401355.1 Ceyx cyanopectus | reverse complement strand
CAAACACCATGATTTGAAGATTTCTGTCATTGTTGGAATACAACTGACTGACTACATATGAACTTTTGTGGGGTTTGTTTGGTTTTTGTTGTTTGTTTTGTTTCTCTGTTTTTTGTTTTGCTTTTTGATTTTTGTGATTACCTTAAATTATAGCTAATTTGTCAAGTTTAAAATAAACAATCCCCCTCCTCCCTTAAAATTTCTAAGAGTCCTTCAGAGGAGAAATGGATTTATTTTCATATGTATACTGTCAAAAATAAACAAGCCATGATGGAAACAAGCATCAAGAGATATTCAGTATAAGAAAATCCCAGGACTGCAAAGAACAGAACTGTTTTCTACCAATGTATCAGTTTGACAAAAATTATTTTTGTGGCCTTTTGCAAACACTGTAAATGCCCATGATCAGATGATTACAGTGTGTGTTTATTGCCCATGATCCTTCTCTGATGATTTGGAGAGCAACCCCACAATTCAGCCCTCTTCTTCAGAAGACTCATCTGTTACATACATGTCACACACTACCATGGCCAGAGTCTTCCAAAGATCCAGTGAAAACCTGCTGACAACAGGCAGCAGATAAATTAACTTTGAAAGTGAAGCTTTCCTTCTAAAGGGGGAGCAAACACTACAATGCTGTAGTGGTAATGGAACTGGCAGTATACTGGTAGGTACAGTGGAAGGTAGTGGTAATTCCCCTGTGTGACAGATGGGGCAAAGGCCATCCTTTGCTTTTGCTGGCTTCCAGCACTGCATAAATACTGAATAAGCACAGTGGCCCAAGGACTAAAAGACACAAACTTGGAGGATCCTTCCTTCACCAAATAGAGAAAAACACCAAGGAAGCACGAGTCAATCCTGGGACACACTCTTTTGGGTGTCTTAGCATAATGCTAAAAATGTTTAGGGTCAGAGCAGTCCACTAGATCTATAACACTCTTATTACCTAAGATAGAATCTTAAGAAGCAACTCCAACTGCATCCTTCAGAGATGAGGAAGCATTACTGAAGTGATTAGAGAGTCAAACATGATCTAAGTCACACAGCAGGATCACAGATGATCAAGGAACTGCATTCAATCTCTCAAATCTTTGATTAGGATGGCCCAAGTGGCAAGAATGCTTTCTTTGATCTTTACCTTTATGATCTCTGATGACAATTAGGATATGCCAAGAAGTCTAGAGACATATCATCCCTAGATTTATACTCTAGCTACAGTAACAGAAAAGGATCCTAAAAAATAAAAACCAATATCATCGACTTGCAAAATCAGTTCCCAAAATGTAGATCCTTTTCTTAACACTGAGGAGTTCAACAGCAAGGAGTTTTCTCCATGTGTTCAGCAAGTAAGAGCTCTGAGTTGCACTGCCAAATGTGTGCTGAAATGTGCACCCTCCACTCAGCTCTCTTCATGTTTTGGAGGATCATTAATAACACTAAGATCTACTAAATGTTCCTAGCACACACTCATTCCCAAGAAAGAGACTCTATTATAGAGGAATTACTGGAATAATTAGAATATCAATACAACAGCCAATTAAGACCACAAGACTTCCCACTGATACCTTGCTCCCAAGCCTGTCAACTCAGCAATGTGCCATGCTAGCAGCAGCTGGGATGTTCTCGTTTACTTTGCAATTGGCATATATCATAAACCACAATAAATTCTGAAGTAAGCATGGACTGGAGAATTTAGAATAAACAAATGGCATTAAAATAACCTTCTTTACATATCTGAAGATTAAAAGAGCCCGTATTTTCATGTGAGAAGGTCTATTTCAGCTCCAGATACACAGAATTACACAGAATTCTCCCACCAGGGAAGAAAAGAGAGGTATAGAAACAATCAGAGCCACAATGTTTGCATAGAATGTGATCCAAAAGCATGCAAAGAATTCATAGTGCCAAAGAATGCAGACACAACAAGCTGAATGTGAACCTGATGTGGTGCCAAAAAAGAAAAAAGGCTGAAAAGAAAGTATTTGACTATCTAAATCTATTTGACTATCTACATCTAAAAATAACCTTGGTCAGCAGCTTTCCTTGACACAAGTGATCCATTCAGAAAGGCCAGTTAGATTCCCACTAAATCCTGATCAATAAAACAAAAAAATCCACATGATACGGAAACATCATCTCTTGGCAAGTTAAATAGTCAGTGGTTTGCCTCTCATAAGCACTCAATTTACATAGTTGGCCTGAAATCTCATGTAAAATACATATTTCCACTGAAAAAACAAGTATCTACTTGGCATGCAAAAATCAATCACATGATTACATGTTAATAGAAACACAATGCTCTGAATGCATTTAATTATAGTAATGGGAACCAGAAGGGAAAACATTATCCTCTGGAGTGACAGAGGCAATGGCAAGCTATTCTGATTGGAAATTGAACATATTATTCCAGAGCTTTCTATATGTAGAGAAGGATGAAACCAAACTCAGCATTAATAGCCAAACAGAAGCTACAAATAAAACTAGCATAACCCTGGCATGGCACAAATATATGAAAGGCTAGTAATTCCCTGCAGAGGGACTATGGAGACAATATTTAGAGAATAATCATCAAGGTCATGTATTTCACTCTACACTTTAAAAGGAACAGATTTCCATACTTAAAAACCAAGCAAACAATAAGATTGACAATTTCTAGCTACATATATCACTTATTAAATATTCTGCTACAATCAAACTACAAGTCTAGTAGTGCTCAGAAACCCCTTTCTCCATGTTCTTGGCATAACACAGATGAGCAGAGTTATTAGCCAAACATTAAATTATCTATTTAACAGTTAAGCCTCACCTCCCACTCTAAGCAGCAATCACACCTCATGGGTGTGTCATTTTGTTTTAAAAAGGACAAGATTGGTAAAAATAATATATCACCCATTGCAAGCTTTAGTCTGAATTAAGGGACCAACACTAACAACCTTTTAAGGTTAAAGCCATGTCTTGAAGCATGGTCTTGAGCCATCTGCCTAATCAATGCCCTTCCCCCCCACAAAAAGCCAGAAGGAATTTATTTTCACAGAAGGATGGGACAAGCTTGTGTACATTACTTCCAAACTCATTTGACAGTGTTCACAAAAAGTCATTTTGGCACCATATATCATATATTGCAGCTTCACAGTATTGTCCCAGGCCAAATAACACCTTCCATGCCCATCATCTGTACCTACCAGTTCCTGCCTATGCACAAATGAGACTAACAAGATTTCTACTTTTTTGGTAGGTGAACTACCTGACATGGGAACTCCCAGAGCTGCCATGTATCAAGGAGAGTTTCAGGTAGTGGGATGCTACAAGGATCTTCTCCTTCCCCTCATGTTCAATCAGCCATATAATCAACAACAACCATCAGGGGATGCTGATCCTGGGGAACACCACTAGTGACCGGCCGCCAACTGGTCGAGCTCCATTCACCACCAAGTGTTCACATCACTCCCTTCAACAAACACATCCTGTGTTGTGCTAGAAAAAAAAGTATTTTTTTAGTTTTACCAGATCCAGAAGTGTTTGTTCTTCGAGCATATTCCCTTCTAAACATTTTCAACAGCAGGACAGCCTTCCATGACACACCTTTCCTTTTAAGAACGCCAGCAATTCTACAGAAGTAATCCAACAAACCTCAGTGCAATGCATCCCATGCAATGTGGGACACTTCGTCTCAAACATCACTCTTAGGCAGTCAGATTTATTTGGTTTATACTGTCAAGATGCTTTAGAGTCTTAAAGATTAATTATAAATCAAAGCAACATGACTCTCTTTCAACAGAACAGATAATTCTGCCTAGCTTTTGCAGGATGCATTTTATGCAGTGCTTTAGACAGACATTCTCCTGGCAACTGTTCAAGGTCAGGAAAAAAACCCCCCACATTTACATAATGAGATTGTGAAATAAACTCCTGGAAGCCAAGGATTTCAAAATTAACAGTCAGCTCTTTGTCATTGCTAGTGATGTGCATATTTGTGTGCAAGTGAGTGAGCAACAATCATCTGCAAACCAAAAAAAATTGCATTAGCATTAAATTTTGAAATGTTTGTGTCTTGCTTGGGTTGCAGATTTAATTGCTTTTTAATACAGGCTTTTGTCCATTTTCTGAAAAAAAAAAAAAGTAAGGAAATATGAAAAATGAAATGTATCTAGAGAATTTTATTGCTTTAGCCAAGTAATTATTTTTAAGCTGTTTTAATGTTTTGAAAGCTTTGTCTCAAGTACTCCAACACCATTTTAAGGAAGCTTTTCATGACATTTATGAATGCAATTGCTACAGCAATTTATTCTGAAGCTATTAGCTCATTGGGTCTCATGAGTCAAACACAGGGTAAATGAGTTTCCTGAAATGCCTGTGACAGTGTGAAGAGAGGAAGAAAAGGAAGAAAAATCTACTGCAAGCATTAGAAAGAGGAATTCAGCAAGTTAAGTGCCCACTTTCATCAGGAACTCTGCTGTACTAGAATGCTACATACTAGAATGCATGCTAGAAGATTCTGCAATAACGAAGGCCTCATCTCAGCTGAAAACACACAGTCATAACTGAAATAAAGTCCTGTATTTCAACTTTCAACACCCAATTTGCCATTTACTTGGCAGATTTCACAGGACTCCAGTTTCAAACCACCACTACATCACTAAGTGTTCATGGACAGCCAAGCAGTTTCTCTGCATGAGCTACCAGGATGTCTACTTTGCCTTCTGGACTTCTCTGAGAAAGCTGTTGTAATTAATTTGGTTCTGGTTGGTTTGCAAGGAAAAGCTGAAGGTAGGATGCACCTAACTGAACACAGACTGGCACAGAGATCTGGAAGCCTACAGAAAGTATTTTTTAAATGTGTGTTTATATGCAACCAGGCAAAAGATGCAGTGATAGGTTGTATCAACTGATGGCAAGGCTGCAGCAGTTTTCTCTGTCCTGTAGTAATGAGTGCCATGTTAACACTAAGGGCTCCTGGTGTGGTGACAGCTCTCCATGAATCAAAGCTGTGCTTTGTCTGAAGCAAGCCTGGGCAGAACAGAGGTGGCTTTGCAATTCATAATAGCTAATGATTTTAAATGACAGCAGACAGGAGTTACATCCTCCTGAGGAATGAATTTTCAGAATCAGCTCAGCATGTGGAACAAGAAAAAGCAGCAGCTCTCTCTAGGGATGACAGAACATATGGCCAAGATGCAGCATGCAATCAAGAAGGAAAAGTCAGGTTGACACCCTCTTCTGAAAATGCATTCCCTTGGAGCTCACAGACACTGTTCACTCACAATTTACTGTGAGAGTTCCACAGAACAGCCCCCTCCCTCCCCTCCCTGAAACTGCATGGTGGTAAAGAGACACCCCTCCAACTTACATCTACTTTCCCACTGTTCTCACCACCACTTATCCACTAAGAGAACCAAAACTACATCAACTAAAGAGTGGTTTTATCCCCTGGCCATTTATCACCACAAGTGGAAGAAGATGCTGGGGGAGGGGGTCACACTCAATTATCAAGCTCAAAGGACTCCAGCAGAAAAGCCCAGAGCTTCTCATGTCAGAGACACTGCTCAACAGTCAGCATCCTTTTCAGATTAAAGAGGAACTACCACATAAGCTGGTATGAAGACATAAAGCATTTTTCCCCAACTGATGAGAGAATACACTGCCTTCAGAATTACTAAAAACCTCTCCATTCTGTGCCAACACTCTCTCACACAGCAGAGCACCCCCAACTCAGCAAACTGAGGTCACCCAATAACCACCTGGACTTCAAGGCATTCTGCTTAAAGCACCAAAGAAAGGCTTTTCACCAGCTGTGGTGAGACAGGACAGGTGCAGCACTACCAAGGAATGAATGTGAAGTGGGGCTATGAAACACCAAATGAAAACACCTTTTAACTAGCAGCAGCAACAATTGGAAGTTTTTTAGAGGTACTGGGGTGGAAGAAAGAAAAAGAGGGCCTCTTGGGTACTTCACTATTTTGGCCAAAGATTCCCTTTTCCACCTTACTGAGCTTCCTCTGACAGCTTCTTATGCCTACACACAATGGAGAAGTTTCTGTCTGATGTTCCAGAAGATTTTTCCAGCAAAAGGCTGAAGGGGGCAGGTACAGCACCCCCAGCTGAGCTCTGGAGGGGGCTTGTGCCCACCCCAGCCTTGCTTTTTCTTTGGCCCATGTACAATGGGGACATAAGCAGCATGTTAACATGTTCCACACCAGGAACCATATGTCTTTCCTCAAGACTTCTTTCTCCCTATAATACTGAGTTCAGTTTTTGGTCCCTCACTCCAAGAAGGACACAGAGGAGCTGGAGAGTGTCCAAAGAAGTCGAAGGGTCTAGAGCACAAGTCTTGTGAGGAGCAGCTGAGGGATCTGGGGTTGTTCAGCCTGGAGAAATGGAAGCTGGAAGGAGAGCACCTTGTTCTTAACAACTCCCTGAACAGAGGCTGAAGTCAGGGGGAAGTTAGTCCTTTTTCACAGGTAACAAGTGATAGGACAATAGGAAATTACTCAAGCTGTATCAGGGGAGGTTTAGATGGAGTCCCTGAAGGAATTTCAAGGCCGTGTAGATGTGGTGCTGAGGGATATGGTTCAGTAGAGGGGATTGCAAGTGTTAGGTTAATGGTTGGACTCAATGGTCTTAAAGGTCTTTTTCAATTGAAACAATTCTATGATGTGGCACTAACTCTTGAACACTTTTCAATCTGGCTTGTGGGCCTATCTGCAATAAACTCATTTCATCCAATGTGATGTCCTGAAAGTGAAAAAAAAAATGTCAGTAGGAAGCTGACACAGCTCTGGAGAATATGACAGCCATTTGCACATTCAAAGGAATTGTAGAAGTGTCACTTTCAAGTCTCACCATGGAAAATATCTTTAAAATATATTAAAGCACTAAAAGGCCCAGAACACTTTCCAAGCTAATTAAGATACTTAACATTGTTTTTTAAGCAGAATAAATACTTTCAAGCTGCACATAAACTGCTCCACAAAATGAACTGTCAGAGAAAGCAGTACATATAATCCTCTGAAGAACAACTTCCCTCAAATTATATTACCTTTTTTCTATAGACTCATGCTTATAATTATATCCAAGTTTGAAATGGAAACAAACAAGTCAGTAAGGAGACAGATTTAAGTACGTGGTAAGCTGTGAGAGGTGCTGATTCAAAAGCAGTAAAAAAAAATCAGTGACTGTCTTCTCTTCTCTTCTCTTCTCTTCTCTTCTCTTCTCTTCTCTTCTCTTCTCTTCTCTTCTCTTCTCTTCTGTTCTCTTCTCATCTCTTCTCTTCTCTTCTCATCTCGTCTCTTCTCTTCTCTTCTCTTCTCTTCTCTTCTCTTCTCTTCTCTTCTCTTCTCTTCTCTTCTCTTCTCTTCTCTTCTCTTCTCTTCCTACGTTGCCCAGGAAAGTAAAGAGATTTGCTTTCTGGACATTTCATGCAGTACTTGGTAAGTAAAATATGTTTCTGCTCTCTGGAATAATTTTCATGGAGCTTGAATGTGCCAAAGAAACCAGATGCTGTCAGGCACTTACTGAGGCTGCAGCCTCACCCACAGCAGCTGGACACTAGGCACAGTTCCCCCTCCAGAGAGGACCTGAACCCTGCTCCCCACTCTTCTCCTCAGGGCTTCTCCATGCTGGCCACTGTAACTGCATCCTGCTCAAGGGACATGCAAACCAGGAAGAGGGAAGCCCCCAGGCTTTTCCACACAGGGGCACAAGATACACTTTCAGCTTGGAACACTAAATGTAAATTATGTAGGGAGGAAGAAGGGTTTAGAAGATCCATCAAAAACATAAACAGGTAATAAATTCAACAGGATTGAGGAAGGATTCATAAGATCTATCAGTTGCTGACTGTAAGAAACGACCTCAGTCACTTCCATCCATTAAGAAACCTGTGCCAAGAAAAATGTCAGAGAACCCTTAATTGATCATTGTTTTTAGTTTCAGAGATCAAAAATGTCCAAACAGTATAATAAATAATGAAAAATGAAGTAATAACATTTGCTTCCCTCTTGTACTCCTCTGAAATGAAGCACTTATGCAAACACATGAGACTTAGTGAGGAAAAAACCCTACAACCTGCAAAAGATAATATTCAGAGGACAGAGAGGTCAGGGCAGGTTGAACCACACACAGAATGACAAAAGTAAGGTGGATGTTTAAAGATAAAGCCACAGATCAGTGGTTTAATACATTTGCAATGACAGAATACACCTGAATTTAGCTTGATGAAACCACTGGAAAGGTAACAAGTCATAAAACAAGCTCAGCACTACATGATCCTACCTCAGGACAAGCAGAATCTTCTTGCAAAGAATTACTTAGTAAGATTCAGCAGCAACTGGTCTACAAGACCTTCATTAAAAATGCAAATGGAATGGAGCATTTACTAAATGCTGGTTGCATGCTCACTGTACAGAAAGAGCAGAAGCAACACAGTGTAGGGCAGTTTTCACCCAGAAAAGCTGAGAAATCCACTCCCCTATTTAGGAAACTAAGAACTGCATTCAAAACAGAAATGAAAGGTAAAGGTTACAGTTATTCTGCGCCCACAATAAGCAACCTGCACTACAGGCTTGCAGAAAACAGGTAGGGAATGTAATACCTGATGAGTTTCACTTGGCTTTAGAGCAGAGGTGAAGTTAGAATAGGAAAACTTGTTGTGAGAATCCCAGGTAGTAAATAATTACTCAGGAATGGCAATGCAACCCTCATGACCCAAGGCCTTAAGACTTAGATTGAACAAAGCACAACAGAGCGGTGCTGCACAGGGCAAATGGAATTGTCAAATCATGGAGATCCTCTTTGAAGCCTCTCACAAGGTGGAAGTGAAAAGGTCTGTATGATACCTGCTTAAGTCACTGTCCTTGCAAGCAGGGAAAAGTTTTGCTTGCATTAAGTTTTATTTGGTGCTTCATTACTGACTTCTTTAAAAATAATAATAAAAAAATATTTTACATAAAAAGAATGACCTTTTCAAATTTGCCTGAGCAAAGAACCTACTAAAAGTTGGCCTTACTTGTGCACATAAACAGACACTTTGAGGGGAAAAAAACCACCCCACCATCATAGTTTTTGGCTTTCTTGTTGGAACCGAGCCATTGCATACACAAGACAGAGACATTCCTCTCTCAATGTGGTAAGGGCAGAGGTGCACAGCACCCTTTTCATCTCCATGGAGCTCTCACTACATAGTAAAAGGAGAAGGAAAAAGCATAAGAAAGAAAACAAAATGGAAAAAACTAAAGTCCCTTCTGATGAGCAGAAGAGACAGATGTTGCAACTGCAATTCCAGAAGCACCTGCTGCCATAGGATATAAATGTGTTGGAGAGGCAGGCAGTCCTGTAGCCTCTGCGGAGGCAAGAATTTTAAAACTCTGATTTTTTTCCTCTTCCCCTCTCTCCTCAATTAGCTCCCACAGCTGAAAAGCTTAGAGAGGTGCACAGCAGATAACTCCACCCTGCTGCAAACAACAAAGATGGGTGGTTGAAAAGCACCCAGAGGCACCATTCACTCAGAGCAGCAAGGAATGCTTCCATACAACTGCTGGCAGCAGCCTGCACTCAACCCAGCTGCAAAGGTTTCCTCTCCCTCCTCCCTTTAATATAGGGGTGGGTAGCTTTAACTGGGACAATTCCTACTCTGCACACCAACAGCTGCAATGCTGCCTTTGCTACCTCATGCTGTGTGTGGCAAGGGGCTTGCCAAACGGTCGCTCCCAGCTTACACTCCAGAAGTGGACTATTAACCCAGTTCCTGTGGAAACTTCCTCCTCCAGCAGCTGTTTAATGCAGTAACTTCTTTACCCCCACTCCCCCCCGGCCACCACAGCAATGGCTTGGTTCTGGTGTCCACCAGGAATGCACTGCAGTCAGCACACATCTCATGTCAAAAGCGTCAGGACACTGCTCCCACCTAGCAAACTCCAGGCAGGGAACTGCTGGCAGCCTCAGAGAAACTCCTGACAGAGGTTATAAATCAAGGCCATAAAATATAAGCATGAGAAATCATGTGGTAAAATAGGCAGAAAGGTAATTCCTGCTCTAAGAGCTTTAGCACGTCTGGAACAGAAATTTACTCCTTTTCTCACCTGATTGTGACTTGCGGACACCATTAAACGTGTAATAATATCAAACCTCTGCTGAAATTACAACCCAGAAACACACCTTTGATATAAATACCACCAATTGGCAAAGTTCTCAGAGGGAACTGCCTGGCACTCGTATCAGGGAGATGTGTGATCCATCTCAGAGAGCTGGATGGAACAGAAAGGAATGTACACCCAGACTTCTCAGAGAGATGCACAATTTCTTTGCATGCAGGCTTGTATTTCTTCATGTGTTTTAAGCCTAGACCACTTTCTGCTCCTCCAGGGTGACACTAAAACTTGAGAATGATAATTGAGTAGGAAAGATTTATCTCAACAAGGAAATAAAACTTAGTAGCATTTTAACTGTAGGTGGTGGACTGAAGTCTGAATATGGCTTAATGTATAGTTCCTCTTGTAACTACAAAAAGGCTGAAAAAACCAACAGGAAGTAAGAGCATAATATGAAAAAAATGGAGAAAGAAAACAGAAAGCAAAGAACAGGAACAGTGAGGAAAACCCCCCTGGTGGCTTACAGGAAAGAAGAGAATATGAAACAAACGAAGCAAAACAAAATCAAAAACCCTACTTGGGGAAGCACATATTTTACTTAATTTCTTTACAAGCAAAAACTTTAACTGCTTGAAGGTATTTACAACAAGACAATGGAGAGATTATGGTGAGGGTGAACCAATGAATGAAAAAGCACTAGAACAGGTTCCATATATTTTCTCTACTCTGTATGTAAACTAAGCTTTCTGGAAAGACTGACCTTACTAATGATGTACAGATAAGAAGTGCACAGACCAAAAACATTCCTGTACCTTCCTGGGAAAATAATTATTCAAAAGTTAACTCATTTCACAGTGTTTTTCCATGTTGCTTGGTTTCCACCTCAGATGGGCCATATAGCTTGCAAAGGCATCATGCTGCAATCTCTCTTCAATATGTAGGCTCAAGATACCACTACTGTGCATTTCCTCAGGCACCTCCAGCCAACTCTCCTTCACGTACAGAGCCTTGAATTACACCCATCTTGGCCAGGAAGGTACTCTCTGGATATTTTCTTGCAATTACCAGTCATGACTAGAATCTGATCTCCTATGGCTGCCAACTAACCATCAACTCCGGGATTAATATCAAGAGATGCTGGAAAAGGCAGTGGAAAAGGCAGACTGGAAAACAAAGGAAAAGACCAGCAGTGGCTTCTGCAATCTCTCAGTGATTCAGCAACACTTGTGTTGCAAGCTCAATGTAAAGAGCAAGAATTGGGGCTCAGAAATGTAAACCTTGGCAGCTGTTTCATCACAAAATTGATCACAAAAGGTTACCATCATCTCAGTCTTCATTAGATGAGCTGGCTATCATAGAATAGCAAGTGACTATAGCCAAGTGATTCTTTAATAAAACAAAACAAAACTAAAAAAAAAAAAGTAGGAGGATCATGGGTTAACTATGATATCTACCCCCTATTTGCAAGCCAAACTCTGCTCATTGCCACCATGTCTCAGTTTTTATCCCAACAGCTGCTTCAGTCCTCTCATACCTGCTGTAGCCACCTCACTGGCTGAAGGACCTCTCTGACTAATCAGTCACCAACATACCTGTTCCAATCTAGTCAGACAAATTTGGCTTTCATAGCAAGTAAAAACAAACAAACAAACAAACAAACAAACAAAATTCAGCCTGGAATTCACCAGCATTTGAACAGAACACACGGCATTCTCATCTGCCTTTCCCTGGCTGGCCAGAGTTATTAAACAATGCTCTAACTTCCTCCACAGTATTGCTTTCCTGAAGCCACATGCTTATTGCTTTTTGCTTCTAGAGTGTGAAAAAAAAAGAAAATTCAATCTGACAGCAAGTTAGTCACTTACTGTAAGGACATTCTCCCATACCATATTCCTACAGCTATGGGTTCTTACAAGAATCATTGCAAATACCTTGCAAAGCACATAATGATCCCTTTCTCTCAAGCCACATCCAAACCATCTCCTTGAAAAGCAGTCAGCAAGGCTCCAGTCACCAGGGACTTCAAAGTTAACAGAAACAAAAGTTCAAATTTTAATTCAGAAAAATATTTTTTGAAGAACTCTCAGCTCTAGAACTTGCTCTGTAGAAGGACGGTGCTAAGTTTTCTCCTGGAGAGAATAAATCATAGGCATTGTTTACCATGGAAAACCCCATCTCAAAAAGTCTAAAAGCATTTTCCTGGGCAGCTACCACTTAAACAAGGTTGGAATTAACAGCTGTTCAGTCTGTAGGAGGCAAAGGGAAATTACAGTCTAAAAATAAACAGTTGAACAAATAGAACAAGCTAGTTTTGGATTCCCACAGGTTTCAATGCAGGGAAACACATTTCCTAATCTCTTAAAAACACCAGATCCTCAAAATTACTTCCACTTATGAATTAGTTGCTAATCACTGAATTTACTGTGGTGCAATAATGCTATTAGAATAAACAAAGCCTTGAAAGCTTCTGCTCTGAAGCCTTTTAGCACCAATGCCCAGACTCCACAGCGATGACTTGGTGTACTTCAGGTGACAGATAATATTCAAAATGATGCATGATCTTTATTTACTTCAAATGACTTAAGAGTATTTCATAAAGCATTCAAGAGTCAGAAGTTTGTTATTCTTCCTCTGTAAAGCAGAGACCAGGCATATGACAATGTTAACCCAAAATGCCCAAGGTCATTTACCATGCTGAGAGTAGGAAGTAGATGGTGGCTCTGGCTGCTGCCACCTCTGTGTTCAGGACACATGACAGGTACTTATGTGCTCCCAAACTTCAGCCATGTTAGTGGAAACTATACATAGATAAAAGGTCATAGGTATGAACAGGACTTGTGCACCCAATGCTTTCCCCTCAGCAGTTTTCTACCTCTGTTAACAGCCAATGTCTACCTTGAGGTTATTCTGTGGCTTCTTGGGCACCCCAGTTCAAGGACAGGAAGCTACTGGAGCACCAAGATGCTGAAGGGAGTGGAGCATCTCCTTGCTGAGGAGAGTCTGAGAGATCTGGGGCTCTTTAGCCTGGAGAAGACTGGGGGGGGACGACCTCAGCAGTGTCTGACAATAGGTTAAGGGCAGTGTAGGAAGGATGGAGCCAGACTCTTCTCAATGTCATCCAGTGACAGGACAAGAGGCAATGGGAGACAGCTGGAGCTTGTACAAGAGATTTAGGCTAACACAAGAAAAAACTTTTTCACAGTGAGGATGCCAGAGCCTGGCAGGGGCTGCCCAGGGAGGTTGTGGAGTCTCCTTCTCTGAAGACATTCTAAATCCACCTGGATCTGTTCCTGGGTGACTTGGTCTAGGTGACCCTGCTCTGGCAGGGGGGTTGGACTAGATGATCTTTCTAGGTCCCTTCCAACCCCTACCATTCTATGACATCTGAACCAGATTTAATTAGAGCTAATAAAAGCACCTTATGGCACTGTACCATCTGTACTCCCCCCCCCCCCCCCCGTTCTCCAGGTTTTACTGTTTGCATAGACTCTATACTATGAATAAATAGAAAATTATTTATTAACCTTCTAATTTCCATTGCATGTTGATGTTTATGTAATTGAAAACCCTATAATTGCTTTATGTTTTTAACATTCCTCATAAATACGGATTTTTAACACAATCCTGTATAGCAAATTAGCCCAGAATATCTGGAAATGTGAGCTGGGAGCCTGAGTTAGGTTGACAAGCTCAAGGAACAGCATACAGACTAAAGACTGATGTCTCTCACCACTTCACAATTCTTATCAGGCAGAAAAAAAAATCCACTGCAGTGCTCAACTTTCCAAGTAAGCTTGATCAGGCTCTGGGACACAATTTTGCTGCAAGAGTAGCAAAGAAGGAAAAGCTACAGTTTGACAGCCTCATCCTCCACAGACTTGGAGGTACTAAAATGCTTGGCTGAGGTTGAATCTCAGCTTAATCTAAAGTCTGGCAAGAAACTTTCTTTTTCTATGGTAATCCACTTGCTTATCAAGTTTCATTGCTAGTTTTAGATCAGGCAGGATGAAATACCTTTCTTTTGGAACCCTGGCTTGGCAAACTTGGTTGGGTTTTTCAAAAATCACCCTGAAGGAATTTATGCTGACAGGAAACAGCACACTGGTACAGCAACTTAGTGTGACCTGCAATAAAGAAGCAAATGTCATTTGCTTCAGCTGCAAAAAGTTAACACTCAGACAGACCTGGATGCGACTAGCATTTGGAAGCTGTGGGCATGAAGACATTGTGAGATCTGGTAGACATACCTGAATGATAATATAATCTTAATTGTGAGGTATCCTCTCCCTAATTCAGTTATCTACACCATTATTTCTCCTATAAGATAATATAAAATCTTCTTTTCTGTAAGGCAGAGTGAAGCTGTAGCTATGCCAGCACAGTGAAACCACTTAAGAGAAAAAAGCAGAATTACTCTAAGCAAGGATTTATCAAAATAACAGACATAAACTGCCCAGACCTATTGCAGTCCCACACACATGGGGTCACCTACACTTCTGAGGGCAATTCTGCATTTCTAGCTGCTCTGAGTCCAGTGCACTGCACTGGCCCAGTCTCTAGCTACAGAGACCTCTGGATGACCTGGAGCAATGGTATTTTTTCTTGTTGAGGAGATGTCAGTAAACCCTTCCAACAGACCCTGAAAACATGCTCCTTTAGGTCAATTACATAATTGATTATGTGTTAAATTGCTATGACATCTGAATAGAGACACTTTTACACCTGGTCATGTTGTCTTTGATTGGGGCTTTACATCTGAGTAAGAACACACACATGAGCTTTAACAGAGTGCACGTCACAAATTATTCCCAGATATAACTGAAATGGTGAAAATATACAGATTTTAACCATGTGCAAAACCAGTTTCATCCTGGGATAGAATTGCAGCCTGAATTTTAAGAGCAGCATCTTGCAATTTCACTGCTGGTAGGTGGGGGTGTGGGGGACAGGACACAACACCAATTAAAAAAACCTACCCCAAAGTCTGACACAGGCTGCTGGGATCCACTTCTTCCACTCACATAGGTCTGAGCAGGAGAACTGGTCTTCTATCTAATTCCACTGCTGCACAAAAACCATCAGCCCAACTCCTGAAGAACAAAAAAGGAAAATGCTTGCGCTCTCTGCCCAAGTCCCCATGCAAACTACTCTATGTAGTGAGCTTCCTCAACAGTGTACCTGGGGGAATAATTTATAACTAGTAGTTGCAGATGGGACCACAGATCAAGATTTGCAAAGGCACAGAAGCATAAATTAAACTCAAACTTTTTGCTTCCCTGGTTAATGCAGGCAGGTCTCAATGCTAGATTTAAGCTGAAGCATTATCATTTAGATAAGACTAATTTTCATTATCAGGCTAAAGAACAAGTCTTGCCTTTTGACTGCAACTGCAGGGCTGACAGCAGAGCTATACAGACCAGTTACCAGCTAGGCTTGGAAGTAGAATTATAGGTTGGGGCAGGCTGGTCTGAGGAATGAGGTTAGGAAGCTAACTCCTGCTGTACTAATGAGAGTTTCTCTTTAGTACTTAACCCAGGAAATCTTTACTGTGGGTCCTCCCTGACATGTTGTTAAGACTGTTATAATTTTCCAGCAAAAAACCAAATCATACCGATGCCAAAACTGTACTAAAAAAAAAAAAAGTTCCATTTTAAATACAAATGTTTAAATCCTTTTCTGCAATAACTGTCTAAAAAAAAAAAACCCAACCCCAAAAAAACCCCAAACACATGGTCACCTTACCTGGAACTGATTTTGGTTTACAGAGAGTCAACAACTAACATCTCTACCTTTCATTGGGATTCCTTCCACTGACAGCAAAAAGACTGGGGGTTGGCACCTACAATCCAACAACAGGAGCTTTCTGCCCAGTTAAATGACACTGACATTTATGAAAAGTTAATGCAGTTCAGCAGCCAGGACACAGCGTGACATCCTGATACCTACAGTACATTTCAGACACATGCTGTTAAAAGCTTGTCAAATATGTATTTGAAAGGAACTGATTTTTACTAATGAGAGCTCAAGAGAGAATTTAATTAGCCTGAAGAACAATGGAGGGAAAAAAATGTCCTTTATTTGAAACTTGTGTTCCTCCAACAGAACATTTTATCACCTGTTTTTGAAGCACAGGCAAAGAAACTGCATATTCAATGTCAGCACCATTTTCAAGAACTGTTAATTAAGCATAAATGCCACAAAGCGAAGGTAAAAATACCTGGCCATAGTTAAACTCTCATATTTTATTTTTGCACAGGTGAGAGAAAAAACATGCCATTTACAGTCTCAATTCCCAGTTTCCTTAACCAGAGAGAGCTGCAAGAAGTAACAACTCATCCACTTGTACCAGTTGCCCGGACTCTTCCTGAAACTCCCCCACCTATTACACAGTACTTTAGTTACAAAGTCTCTGTACACAGTTAAGTAAGAATTCCCCACTCAGTACCACTCAGAAGTTATCAGCTTCTGAACTAGTCTAGGACCACCTACAGTAATGCCTGTGTTACATGCTGGATCAATGGGCAGAGGTTTAACAAGGCCAAGTGCTGGCTCCTGCATTTTGGTCCAAACAACCCCAGGCAATGCTACAGGCTGTGGGAAGAGTGGCTGGAAAGCTGCCTGCCATAAAAGGACCTGGTCAACACCTATCTGAGTGAACCAGCAGTTGTGCTCAGGTGGCCAAGAAGGCCAGGGCATCTTGGCCTGTATCAGCAATAGTGTGGGCAGCAGGAGAAGGGAAGTGACCAGGTCCCTGTACTCAGCACTGGCAAGGCTGCAGCTCAAGTACTGTGTTCAGTTTTGGGCCCTTCACCACCAGAAAGACATTGAGTTGCTGGAGCAAGTTCAGAGAAGGGCATCCAAGCTGGTGAAGGGTCTGGAGAACCTTCTATCTATGAGAATCTACGAGGAGAGACTGAGGTAATTGGGATTGTTTAGTTTGGAGAAGAGAAGCCACTTTCTGTTGTTTTCAAATGGTCCTGGCTGACTGGAGAGGTACCAGTTGACTGGGGATTGGCAAATGTTACACCAATATACAAGAAAGGTAAGAGGGAAGACCCAGGGAACTACAGACCTGTCAGTCTGACCTCAGTGCCAGGTAAACTCATGGAGCAGATCATCATGAGTGTTATTAGGAGACATATACAGGACAGCCAGATAACGAGGCCCAGTGAACATGGATTTATAAAGGGCAGGTCTTGTCTGACAAATCTGATCTCTTTCTATGATAAAATGACCCATCTAGTAGATGAGGGAAGAGCTGTGGATGTTGTCTATTTTGGCCCAAGCTGCCCAAGAAAGTGGTGAAGTCACCATCCTTGGAGGGATTTCAAAGACATATATATGACATGCTAAGGAACATGATTTAGGGGTGGGATTGACAGTGTCAGGTTCATGGTTGGCCTCAATGATCTTCATGGTCTGCTCCAACCAAAAGGATTCTACAATTCTATAATTATCATGTGTTCTAGTGATCAGTGATCAATTTCCCAAATGACAGGCTGGCCTGGGAGGCAGCAAAGACCATGGAGTCTGCATGCTACTGAAATATGTGCACAGATGAACTCAGAGGTTATCGGAAATATCAGTACCAAGTAATAAGAATATCTGCCTACTGTAGTTCACCTTACTTTTTATTCTCCATGCAGATCATTTGACTTTTTTTATTGACAAGAACCCTCTCAAATAAATCATCTTATGAAGAGAGAAAGAGGGAAAGAGGAGGAAGAAGCCTGGACTTAATCAAAGAATGGAGGAACAGAGGAAAAAAGGAATTCACAGCTGACAAAAACATTTCCATCCAGCAAGTGTTATACAACAGAGATATTAGAGAGCAAAATACACTCAGGCAAAGCCTTCATTTAATAAAAACATTCAGTAACATGTTATTTGTATCCTTTCTTAAGTTTCTGCTTCTATTTAGTCTGCCTCCAAGTATTCAATTCCTGCTGCAGGCTGAATACGGGTGAAGCTGATGCACAATAATTGTGAGTTGAGCTTCAGTTTACAGACTGAGTCAATAATGAGTCAGAGAGAGACCCAATAAAAGGAAACATGCAGCCAGGATCAGACTACAAAGCTCTGGGATGTCTAAGTGATACCACAGCATTTGGGATTTCAGAATTTCAATTTGCCATGTGCAAAGGGCTGGTTATAACCTTCCTACAGAGTAGGATGTTCTGGGAGCTATTTGTATTTAAAAAATTAGGTTTTGTGGTATTCAGTGAAATTTAGAGCATGTCTGTTCCACTAATCTGTCAGTTCTAAAACCCACTGCACACTGCAACTCAATTGTGCAAATGCCAGCAATGGGCCATAGTGTTTACCATTGCAGCCAGTCCCCTTCCAACTTTGGCTCACCTACACCTAAAATCAGCAGAAATTATTGCAGAGTTTATATTATCACATTTAAAATTTACTTTAATAATTAATATCTTTAACTGTTTTCCACTTGTTTGGCAGAGGGTAAAACTATCAATTTGTTAATATGTTGCCAATTTTTATACAAGCAATTTATACATGCTACAGAGGAAATAACAGATTTCTGACAACTGTAGATGCTTCTACATCTGTTTAGGAATATTTGGGTAAATCACAATATGAAAAAAAATAAATTAAAAGAAGGAGTTATCCACATGTGCAACAGCAGATGTTACCAAACACACTCCAGAAGCACAGGGCAGGAATCAGCTTTAGGACACTTCCAAAACATTTGGTTTATAACATGACCACAATGGTGGTGTTTACTAACAACTACAGAGCTCAAATTGTAGGAACATAACTGAAGCCATGAACCTCTCTCTACAGCACCAGTCAGAATGATTATAGACTGGCAGCACTAAAAACCTCCTTCCTAGGCAATGCAGTTAAAGCTAATAAAGGTATTTAGGAAAATTAAAAGGAAAGAAAAGAAGGAAAACGAGTTTGAATTACAATATCCAGTATGCTTGCGTTGATGTTAAAGCTTTCTAGACTAGAAGTAGAAAATGGAGGAGAGACTAAAGGAAGAAGCACTGTGAAGACAAATTTAGATAAAACGCAATTAAGAGAATAAATTAAATGCAGTCCTGGAGATCAACAAATTTACATGGTTGCTGAAAAACAACAAGGAGGACGAATTCCCTTCCAATCGAGCAGGTGACTGTCCCCAGCAGGAAATCCCCCCAGCCCAAGGAGCAAGTCCAAAGTGGCTGCTGTGAATGATTGGGACCTCCAGCTAATTTGAGGCATAGGGAGAGATTTTAAAAGGAATAAGAGGGGAAAAGAAGTGCATGGGGGAGAGAAACTGTCCCAAATTAAGATTCATTAAGTACAGAATAGAAGCATAAATCTCAAAGTGCTGCAAGTGTTAAAACTGGAATAACCCCAATTCATATACACAAATTGCGTGGACAATCCAAGCAATTATAACCTCTGGCAAAGCCCAAAACTCAGGCACATACTTTAATGAATATACCACATTCCAGACCAAGGGAAATGTCTGGCCATACTACTTCAATGCTGGAAACTGGAGATAGCCAAAGTATAGCTCTGAAGTTTACCATGGCAGCTACAAGAGCTACAAGTAATTACTCTTGAGAATTAGAGCAAAATTGTTCGACTTGCTGCTAAATTGTCAGAGTTTAAGATTTCAAACCAACAACTTTCCCCACAACATTACAAACCTTTGTAAAATATGCAACATCATTTAGTTACACGTGGTAAGGAGAAAGGAGAGTGGAAACTTGTTCTCAAAAATGTCACCCTCCTCCCATTTTCACAACTAAATACTGGGGCCTCTGCATTCCTCATCTCAAATGAATCTGTCCCTGCTTATGACTGAAGTTACTCTTTATAAACCCACACTTTCAAGTTAATCTCAAATTGCAGCATGCTAGAAAAGCTACTATTCATCAAAGACAGCACACTTTGAAGCGTTCTGTGTCAATGCCAGGTCAATGTTTTTCAGTAGGGGGGGGTCACATTCCTGTTTTCTTAGCCTGCAGTGACCCTTCTTGATTGAAAGAATCTTTATGCATGGAGGAGTATCTGACTCAAACCAAACTGATATGCTGCTGGAGCTTTCCACTAATGACAGCAGGATAAAGGAGGCCTTTGAAGTTCATGGAGGAGTAGGAAGAGGTGTTAATTTTAAAAGCTTGTCAGCATACCCAAGAGCGGGAGGAGAGCAAAGTACCAATTAATAATTCACAGTTCCATTCCACATGTTGTCATAGTGTCTCAAAACAGTCTGCCAACATTGATTAAATCTCTCAACATCCCCCTAAAGCAGACAAGGGATGAAGTTCTACTCCTTCCAGCCAGGACATCACTCTGGAAGCATTTAATTTAGCCCATTCATTCATTATTTCATTTCATTCATCTATGCCCCTTCTTCCTCATCTGTTAAGTGCAGATAATGACAACCATCAGTGGCTCAGAAGCTTAGCCATTTCTAAATCAACACATTTTTAGATAGAAAAAAATATCACACAAGGGCAATCTTGTATGTCAGACTACACTGGAATACTCAAAGCTACTACATTTGACATGGTAACATAGATAGTAGGAATAAAACCCTCTATCTTGATTTTATAGTACCCTACAGATTTATTTTGCTCTATCCCTAAGTACCCAGAGCACTTGAGCTCTAGTTAATGACCAGGATTCTTGGGTACTATGTTAACATGACACTCATTGTAGTTACAGTAATTAGATCTGCTGTAGAAAGAATTGTCAGAAATGAAAGACTGTTCACAGTAGCCTCTAATTCTCAATTACTACAACATAGCTGGGTGTGTTGGAAAGCCAGGACAGACACACCCACAGCTGCAAACTCCAGAGAGAACCATCATTTACATCCAGATGGAAAGTTGAACACACTATACTGTTTCATCTTCTCTTTGAAAGACAGATACACAAGCATCGTCCACTTACAGATGGCAAAACAGCAATTCAAGAAGGCTCTGAGCTGCCAAAGGGCAAAGGCAATCACACACAATCCCAACACCAGTATTTCACTCTGGGAACTCCTCATTTCCATCCCTGTATTTTAGACTTTTATTTAATAAAATTTAAAACTTATATAATTAAATAAGCAAATAAAAGTGCCCACAAACCAATCCTGCTTTGGTCATGCTTCCTTGTTCAGAGCTCCTTCATGCACAGAACCAGACAGAATCACTTTACTTAACCCTCTTTCTAATCTACCTTTTCCAGTAGGACCAAAGATAAAGGCAAAAGTAATGGCTTCATGAAATACAGCTCTTTTTTTTTTTCTTCTGAGCCTGATAGTCACTTCCAAAAGCAGACTGTCATGACAACAAACAACCTGGAGGCAATCCAGCAAATTAGTCTGCAGAGGAAGCAGTCATCCCAACCTTGGAAAAAGAACACTGCTGCTTTAAGCTTCAGAAGCCAAAAAAATAAAAGAAACACAATAAGAAACTTTACCACCAGCATTAATCTCATTAGGCTGCCTTAGGCATGTGGGGAAAAACAATTCAGGTCTCAGCAGCATTGCAGCAAACCACACACGTGTGCCAGCCCCTCGCTAGTCCCTTCCCCACTCCAAACAGAGGGCAGGGACAGGTCAGACCCTCTCTCCAGAGCCATGCCATGTTCCCAGGCTAAGATGCAGCCCACCAAGCAGGCAAATACCCAGGATGCCCCTTTCAGCTCTTACATACAGAGCTGAAGAATGGAGCTTGTTGGTGAAGAAGAAGAATGGCACAACATGCCATTGCTATATTCCTTTCTTTGTTGACATTGCTGTTGTGTGTTTTCCCTCTCCTCATGTGAGCTATCAAGAGTGTTTATCACCATGTTAAGCTGGTGATAAATAAATATTTTTTCTTCCTCTAAGGACTAAATGCTCAGTGCAGCTAGACAGATAGACAGTCAGACAGTCAGATCTTAGTCATTCTCCTTCAATTTCCCTATTTTTATTCTTCATACCCTGCTTTTTCTCTCTTACTGTGTCCTGCTTCTCATAGACCCAATCACATGGCTTCTCCCCTGCATGTATTCATCCATATCACCCCCCAATTTTTTTTGCCTACTCTGATCTCTCAGCAGTAACTCAGACATTAAAATCTATGCCCAATACACATCATTTGTTAACCCCAAGTCATTCATATAGACTTCATGTTTTATAAAATGCTATGGTATTAAGTTACAGAAAAAAACAACTGAGAAGCACTTGTATGTAAAAATAAATTCAGATTATGTTTTAAAATTCTCAATTCAACACACAACAATTTTCAAATAAATTTTTTCTTCCCTGTCCTCATCTTTTTCTCTAAATACAGAAACAAAGAAGGGAAGGCATACATTTTTTCATTGCAAACTTGTCCTGCAATGAAACATGCCTTTCAGAAAGTAGATAAGCTATGAGAATGGTTTAAGCCATCACAGATTTACTCAGCTGATAAACAGATAGATTGCTGAACTACTTCCAACTGAAGTTTCTTTACTGATCTCTCTGGGTTGAATCCCTCTCTCATAGAAGTCACTACGTGGATTCCCAGTAACTTCAGTGAGCACTGGTTCACAGATTTTAAATGCTTCCTGCAAATAAGCATTTTCACTAATCTGAAAGAGATGCCAGTCTTCTGAGCACTGACAATGGAATCTCCATACACACACATGCACACTTCAAACATTCTGCTCGTTATCTGCAGAATTAGGAAACCGCAGCTCTAGCCAACACAGACCAAGGCAACAGAAGAATATTTTCTACTAAGCCTGTTCGGTGTTACGCGAAGCTGGTAAAATATTGCAGAGTAGAATAAAACCCCTGTGCCTACCTTGAGGGCTTTCGCAGCTTTCTTCATCACTGTTGTCTTGACAGTTGTTTTGACTGTCGCACACAAAGCTTTTGTCAATGCAAAGGCCATTTTTACAGTGGAATCGGGCACTGGAGCAAAGCAAGGGATTGGCTGCTGCAAGAAGAGAAAGTGAGACCTTTCGTTAGGAATTCTCTCCAGGCAGTGCAGTAGCCGTGAAGCAATCGGGTCACAACTCAACAGTTGGTCAATGCGCTGAATATGGGGGAGTAACTTGGCAATCAAACCAACCTTGTGTATTGAGAGAAGAGCTGAATTTTCTAATTTATGCAAGATTCATTACAATTAGCAGAGATTCAGTCCACCCACAGTTGTGATAAGCCTGCTGTTCACTTTCATGAGAGCCCCTACCATGATCACTCTTCGGTGCTCAGCATTTCCTCACGTTGAAGACATATGGAGGGTAGCACTGCCTGCCATAAACACTGCCTGTTGCTTTCCAATACACAATCTCAGTTTAGCTCAAGTTTCATGTTGTAAACCAACAACCCTGACTGAGAATTGACAGTTATTTTATTCTGTTTATGTCTTTTTGCACCTTCCCCATGCTCCTCACTACTTTGAATCATTACTATGGTAGTGTTGGTATTTCCCAACTTCTCAGTCTTTGAATTTCAACTTCTTTTAAAGGCTTTAAAATGCACATTACAGTAGGACTGAGAAAATGCATTCACATAAGGCTCAGAGTTGCACAGAGAGTAAAACCAAAACAGTATTTAAGCAGATTCATTTAGGTAGAGCAATCTTCTCATCCATGACAAACCCCACAGTAAACATGCTCTAAGATACTATGGTTAGTTTCATTTAAAGTTTCAAGCTGCACAGTTTTCACCACTTCTAGATTACATCACAGATTCAGTGCATCTTGCTGTCCAGGATGTTTTCTCTTTTCTAGTTTCATCCCCCTACTCTTAGCTATAGCCCAGCCTACAAACTACATAAACCCTCCTTGAATAATATCTACATCCCTCATATACAGCATACATACACACACAGCATGTATATACACAAACAGCATAAATACATACATACACAGCATATATACACATACACAGCATATATACATCTCCTTATCTTTCAACATACTCATCGCTTAGCTGAGAGATGTATAGTTTAGGAGGTTTTAATATCTCCTCATAAATCAATCTCTCTATCCCTTAATAACTTTTGGCATTCTTCTTCAAACTCCCACCAGTTTTTGGTAATGAGGCAACTGAAACAGAACACAACTTTCCAACTGAAAACCTTAAAAAATCTGTTTAGATGCCTTGTCTGCTTCAAAGTGCTTCTCTGCCAAAATAACAAAGGAGATTACAGTTCCCAAATACCAACTGGCTTCCCTTTTTTCATCCTTTAAAGTAAGAGCTGCCTTTAAAGAGTCTTTAAAATAAAAACAAACAAAGTAAAGTCTGCCATGCATATAACCTGCAGTATGTATAACAAACACTCCCAATTCCTCCCACTCCCCAAAACCACATTTTTCATTAACATGCTAAATACCCTTCGGTCTTAAACTGTGGCACACTTGAATAGCATGTGGCACTTCCAGGTCACTTTAGGGCCTACAGAGTTGCTTCTCTACATATGCAAAACAGTGACTGAACACTTTGGATATGCTAGAAATCACCAAGTGCATGGCAAAAAGGCATTAGAGGAACAGGCAGATCAGTACCATGTTACCAGCTGTACGGTCCCATTGAAGCAACATTATGTCATTCGTAACCATGAGCTGGTGCATTTTCATTCAAGACCTGCCACTTGTCAGTTCACCACCCAAGGACATTCAAAGCACATTGGCCAAAACTTCTTTCTAGTCCTCTTGTTTAAGCATAATCCAGTGTAATTTTCCTAGACTTTTAATCTTCCTTCTCTAGCTTAATTTCTTCTGCAAAGGTGATTCCTCCCTGCCACAGTCCTCCCAGGGCCCAAACCAGACTCTCTAAGCTATCAACAGATGGCACTTTAAGAGATGCTGTGAAGGGAAAGCACACAAACAAGAAAGGCAAATTCCCCAAGAAGCAGTGACACATCACCCCTTTTGTTATCTTTGAAAGCTAGTGTCTGTTGTCCTCCTCCTGACCTTTAAACGTCATTAAAAGAAAAAACACAGCGTGCTCCAACAAACTGAGCAAGTATTTGCTGCAAGCATCCGCCTACAGGCCAGTGCTTTTACCAGCTCCTGATAATAGCAACAAAGATGCTGGATCAAACATAACCTTTCCTTACCACTGTGATATATCCTTTCTAGAGTTACAGAAACAAATAGAGCTGTGCAGCCACACACAGGCGGTTCAGCCCATGCCAAGCAGTACTTCAGAAGATATTTCTGCTGCAGCTTCCTTACAAGCTGCTGAACAGCAGCTCAAGCCAGTGCACTGGCAGCATGTCTGACTTCAAGAACCTCCCTCTCTTTTCAAGAACCTGTTTCACTAACTCACCCTAAATTTGCTTTTCTGTTGTTGTTGTTTGAGAACACGTATAAACATGTAAACTGAGAAACCTAAATGTGCTGGTGAACACATTCTTCAGTGACCGGAAACAGGCAAATAAAAATGACACAGTTTTAAGGCATCTCTCATATCTGCCCAACTCAAGTTATATTTGATTACAGAAAACCTGTTCAAAGCAAACGTGCAGCTTAAACCTCATTTCAAAGTTATGAAGTGTCATACAGGCATTATCCACAAAACCAGACTGAGCTGGACCTTAACAACAAAGGACTCCTTTACAAAGTGAAAGTCTCAAGTCATCTGGGTCACTAATGATGAGAAGACCATTTGACTCAGCTACTAAAGACTAACGAATGTTTCCTCAGTAGTATTAATGAGTAGAAAGAAAAAGCAGTGCTGTCCCCCAGCAGCAGGCTCACACTTACTGCAGTTCTCCTCATCGCTGCCATCGGGACAGTCCTCGAAGCCATTGCAGCGGAAGCGCCCAATGATGCAGTGGATCCCACTAGCACAGGGAAAGAATGTGGCACCACATTTGGATTTGGCTTTTGCTGTAGGAAGAGACAAAAGAGAACAGAGATGAGGGAAACACATTACAAAAGGCAGAGGTATTTCTGTAGCCCTACAAGTTAGGCCACTCTGGGCCTAATGTGTGGCCCAGATGTTGGATGCCTTCCACACTCTATATAGCCTGTTTTTAATTACTTTAAGGCAGGTTTTTGTGTGAAATTTCACTTGCTTGAGTTTGGATTTTGTTTTCCAGTTTCTAGTATTTCCAGATTGATTGAAACAGCCAGACTTACAACAAGTCAAATGACCTCTCAAAACAAATTTAAATAATGCTTTGGGAATAGAAGATTGCAAATTTGACAAGCAGTTACTCCTAAGCACCCCTTAAAGACTCACGTGAATTTGACCAACATAGAAGCAGTGGCCAAAAACAATAATAAAATTAAGGGTCATGAAAAAAAAGGAAGGGGTCATACATCACAAAGAAAACAACAGTAACTATGTCCTCTTTCCATGGAAATCTGTTCTAGATGTCACTGACCCAGGCAAAAATCCAGGAAACAGATATCAGGTCATCAGGCAGCAGACAAAAACCTTCAGAAGAAAAAGTCTGTCTGGACTAGTCATAGCCCGCTCCTCCAACCCTCCAGTCTTTAGCTACATGCCATGCTGAGTCGACAAACACTAAATAGAAGCAAAAGTCTGTATTTTTCACACCACCAAGGTTTCCTTGGCTTGCTTGGATAAGGTAAACAGTGAAGAGCCCAAGACAGATGGATATAACAAACATGACAGCAAGTTCAGAGAATCTGGGATCTGGAGGCAAACATGAACAAAGACAAGAATATAAAGAGTAAGGAAACATCTGGATAAGGAGAAATAGAGTCTTTAATTTAATAGATAATTAAGCAAGTTAGCATCTATGTGAGAATAATAAACACAAGAGACACAAGAGACCTTCATGAAAGTATTTTTCAGGTTGAAAAAAAGTCAAACTCAAACAAGACAATGTTATAATTAACACTGCCTTTATTCAGCATGATTTATACAAAAATAAGTGCAAAAGGAACAGGCAGGGGGGTTGGACTAGACGATCTTCTAGGTCCCTTCCAACCCCTAATATCTATGAATCTATGAGTTATATGAATTGCATTTCTTGCTGTACTTCTCCCCATCATCCATTACATAGTTCTTCAGGACAGAAAATACGTTTATTGCATAGTACCAGCACAGTTACTCATATAACACTAAATACTAACAATAGCATCAAAATGCTTTTAACAAATGATTACAGAACCTCATTATGATCTCAAGTACTTTACATTTTTTATTTCACTGCACAGCAACTCTTCATAGCAAGAAAAGAAAATGCTGCCCTTAGCTAGGGTGATGCACTACAATGCTCAACACAATTACCAGTTAAGTCCTGTGGTACCACCAGCCTAGAACAGAGCAACTCCCAAAGTGAAAATACCCAAACAATTTAACAAGACATGTGGTTGGATTGTTTTTTTCTCCCTTCTGCTTTTTCAAATTAGTGTATGACATGATGAAACACATCACAGGATGCTGAGCTCTACAGAGTCAGTTGCTGCAGGAAAAGCATGCTGTAACTGCAGAGAG
Source organism: Ceyx cyanopectus (assembly GCA_013401355.1). Classification (NCBI taxonomy): domain Eukaryota; kingdom Metazoa; phylum Chordata; class Aves; order Coraciiformes; family Alcedinidae; genus Ceyx; species Ceyx cyanopectus. The sequence goes on along the minus strand of VYZU01056124.1, from coordinate 219,380 downwards.
GTGTGCATGGTACAATGCCAACATCCAGTAACACCACCCACCATTGATGGGGGAGCACCAGAAAATAAGCCAGTGCCATAACTCATGGACCTTTTGAGTAAATGTTTCCTACTCCTACACCAGAAGGTGCATTCACAAAGCCCAGGTTTTGAGATGTGACAGAACTGGAGATCAATGCAACAGACAGTCTTTTTATGTAGCTGTACACATCAATACACAAACCTGTGCATCTTTATGAGGACAGGAAAAGGTCAGTGACAATGGGAGTACAAGAAAAAAAAAGTATAACCAATAGGGACAAACAGCTTCAGAGCTAATTTGTAAGGAATCCTCTCTCTTCCATGGTTAAAACTTAAGGGCAGCTGTAGCAAAGCCTTCTTCCATCACTCATCAAAGCACATATAAACTGTTTTACACCACAGCTACAGAAGCTCTTGCTTGATTTAGAGTCATCCAAAAGCAAATTTTTGCAGTTCCTCTCTTACATGTTTTTCTTTATTAGAACCAGTAGTTTTCAGTTAGAATTATGAAGTGTAAAACAGTCTGTACCACTGAATTTCCCATATTCAACTACCATTTTTTCTGAAGACTATCCAAAATCCACTTGAGGAGAAAAAAAGTGAACCATTACTTTGTAGAAAAACAGGTGATAAATTACCCTGGAGTAGCTGCTGTGCTTAACACTGTCGGTAATGCAAAACCCTCAGCCAAGATATCCAAGGTCCTGCAATTCTGCACACAGCTTCAAAGAGCAACTTCGGCATTGAAGAGCCCTGAGGCAGCCTGATCTCAGCTAAATAATTTAGTAACCACAAGGTCTAAGGCAGTACCACACCTCCAGTCTTTAAAATAAAGCAGCAAAATAAACACCTCAGCAACAGATGCCCAGCCCTGAAGCCAGCAGTCTGTATTAGCAAAGGCAAATTACTGGAAAATGCACTCCTTCTTATGTACCAAGCATCCTGATACCCCATGAAAAAGAGTGAAGAACCATTGAGGAAAATTACTTAATGCAAGTATTAGATAGCCATATAACATTTAGTTCAATATTTTCACCCTTCAGACCTTTTCCTATCATCTCCTCCTTCAACAGGTGCCACAGAAAAAGAAAATTCAGTTTTAGAACTGCTTATCAAAAGAGCACAGACCAAAAACAAATAAGAAACTAAATATCTTCAAATTATGTTTCCCTTTTACACAATCCACTGATTTTTTTTAAAACCTGAGGGAAGGGAAAAACAACAAAAACCAAAGTTCTCCATGTATGCAACAGGCATGATATAAATACACACCAATCCAAATTTAACTTGTATTTACATTAGACACCCTGAAAAGACAGAAAAGCATTTTGAATGCCACGATGATTAACTAGTCATACAACTAGACATTTACTAGACACAAGCCTTGCTCCCAATCAGAACTCAGTTTTCCAAGTTCCAGTTCCAGACACAAAACCCATTTCTCATGTGCTGTGCATAAATGCAGGAAAAAAATTAAAACTATCAATGGTCTAGTCAAGCCAAAGCCCTGACTCTGGAAAACTACCCTGGGGAATTGCTGCTTTATTTTCAGTTTGACTTCCTTCTTGTCCTCTGACTTGGGTCTTCCCAAGGTTTTCAAGCAAAGGTTGTTTGGTCGTTGCTCATGAACTTCCTATGGAAATCACAATCATTTCTTCCTGAGCAGAAACACACCTTCACATTCTGCAGCGACCTTTGGAGACATCCTTAATGTGAAGGGGCTATTTGTTTTCTTTGGAATTCTTACAAGTGCACCAGGATCATGACTGCCTGCATCCGATTCAGGCCACGTGCTGCATTATTCACAGCACTCCTCTACAATCCCTACTACCATTACATGGCTGTTACGTAAATGTTTTTCTTCTCCTTTGCTTATCAATTGTGTCTTTCTACTGCACAGGTCTCAAGTTTTCAGGCCAATCTGTATGTGAAAGGCTTTACATTTATTTAACAGCAGGTACACATTTGGCTCCTTCAGTGGCTTCAGTCTTGATGAGCTTTCAAGGACAGTTATCTTTGCAATCTATATATTTCTGTTACACTTGGCTGAAATGGGCTCAAGGTCATAAAAAATTACTGGGATATCAGGAAATGACAAAAAAAAGAGGTGAAAATGAACTCAGATGCATGTGAATCATCTAACCTTATTTAGCCTCGGTGTTATAACATCTAAAGGAATGGAAAGAAGTTGGTTGTGTTTACAGAGGTTGTTGTTTTTAAAGGAACTAGCAAGTCCTCCCGAGACCAGGTCTCCAGACCCTAAGAAACTGAGAACACACATGGGAGCAGAAGGGATAAGGACTGACAGACACATTTGAATTACAGCAATAAATCACACAGCAACTTAGAAAACAATCTCAAGAAAAGCTACTCAAATAGCAAATCCAGTCTGGGAAGGGAAAAGAGAAAGAGAAAGAAAGAGCGGGAAGGGAAAAGAGAAAGAGAAAGAAAGAGCGGGAAGGGAAAAGAGAAAGAGAAAGAAAGAGCGGGAAGGGAAAAGAGAAAGAGAAAGAAAGAGCGGGAAGGGAAAAGAGAAAGAGAAAGAAAGAGCGGGAAGGGAAAAGAGAAAGAGAAAGAAAGAGCGGGAAGGGAAAAGAGAAAGAGAAAGAAAGAGCGGGAAGGGAAAAGAGAAAGAGAAAGAAAGAGCGGGAAGGGAAAAGAGAAAGAGAAAGAAAGAGCGGGAAGGGAAAAGAGAAAGAGAAAGAAANGGGAAAAAGAAAGAGAAAGAAAGAGCGGGAAGGGGAAGGAAAGAGAAAGAAAGAGCGGGAAGGGGAAAAAAAGAGAAAGAAAGAGCGGGAAGGGAAAGAGAAAGAAAGAGCGGGAAGGGAAAAAGAAAGAAAGAGCGGGAAGGGAAAAAGAGTGGGGACCTGCCCCCAGGTCTATGTGTGTGTAATTCCCCCCCCGCCACATCTGCTCTTTTTGGATCGTGACAGGAGGAGAGGGGGTTATCCACTACTCAATAAGGCCTGTTCCTGTTGCCTTGGCCTAAGTGTNTAAGGCAGTACCACACCTCCAGTCTTTAAAATAAAGCAGCAAAATAAACACCTCAGCAACAGATGCCCAGCCCTGAAGCCAGCAGTCTGTATTAGCAAAGGCAAATTACTGGAAAATGCACTCCTTCTTATGTACCAAGCATCCTGATACCCCATGAAAAAGAGTGAAGAACCATTGAGGAAAATTACTTAATGCAAGTATTAGATAGCCATATAACATTTAGTTCAATATTTTCACCCTTCAGACCTTTTCCTATCATCTCCTCCTTCAACAGGTGCCACAGAAAAAGAAAATTCAGTTTTAGAACTGCTTATCAAAAGAGCACAGACCAAAAACAAATAAGAAACTAAATATCTTCAAATTATGTTTCCCTTTTACACAATCCACTGATTTTTTTTAAAACCTGAGGGAAGGGAAAAACAACAAAAACCAAAGTTCTCCATGTATGCAACAGGCATGATATAAATACACACCAATCCAAATTTAACTTGTATTTACATTAGACACCCTGAAAAGACAGAAAAGCATTTTGAATGCCACGATGATTAACTAGTCATACAACTAGACATTTACTAGACACAAGCCTTGCTCCCAATCAGAACTCAGTTTTCCAAGTTCCAGTTCCAGACACAAAACCCATTTCTCATGTGCTGTGCATAAATGCAGGAAAAAAATTAAAACTATCAATGGTCTAGTCAAGCCAAAGCCCTGACTCTGGAAAACTACCCTGGGGAATTGCTGCTTTATTTTCAGTTTGACTTCCTTCTTGTCCTCTGACTTGGTCTTCCCAAGGTTTTCAAGCAAAGGTTGTGTGGTCGTTGCTCATGAACTTCCTATGGAAATCACAATCATTTCTTCCTGAGCAGAAACACACCTTCACATTCTGCAGCGACCTTTGGAGACATCCTTAATGTGAAGGGGCTATTTGTTTTCTTTGGAATTCTTACAAGTGCACCAGGATCATGACTGCCTGCATCCGATTCAGGCCATGTGCTGCATTATTCACAGCACTCCTCTACAATCCCTACTACCATTACATGGCTGTTACGTAAATGTTTTTCTTCTCCTTTGCTTATCAATTGTGTCTTTCTACTGCACAGGTCTCAAGTTTTCAGGCCAATCTGTATGTGAAAGGCTTTACATTTATTTAACAGCAGGTACACATTTGGCTCCTTCAGTGGCTTCAGTCTTGATGAGCTTTCAAGGACAGTTATCTTTGCAATCTATATATTTCTGTTACACTTGGCTGAAATGGGCTCAAGGTCATAAAAAATTACTGGGATATCAGGAAATGACAAAAAAAAGAGGTGAAAATGAACTCAGATGCATGTGAATCATCTAACCTTATTTAGCCTCGGTGTTATAACATCTAAAGGAATGGAAAGAAGTTGGTTGTGTTTACAGAGGTTGTTGTTTTTAAAGGAACTAGCAAGTCCTCCCGAGACCAGGTCTCCAGACCCTAAGAAACTGAGAACACACATGGGAGCAGAAGGGATAAGGACTGACAGACACATTTGAATTACAGCAATAAATCACACAGCAACTTAGAAAACAATCTCAAGAAAAGCTACTCAAATAGCAAATCCAGTCTGGGAAGGGAAAAGAGAAAGAGAAAGAAAGAGCGGGAAGGGAAAAGAGAAAGAGAAAGAAAGAGCGGGAAGGGAAAAAGAGTGGGGACCTGCCCCCAGGTCTATGTGTGTGTAATTCCCCCCCCGCCACATCTGCTCTTTTTGGATCGTGACAGGAGGAGAGGGGGTTATCCACTACTCAATAAGGCCTGTTCCTGTTGCCTTGGCCTAAGTGTCACCAGTCTATCTCAGTCTCACAGTCTCTTACTGTCTCAATCTTTCCACCTCCTCTCTCAGCTCCACCACCTGCCTGAGCAGGTCATTTATTTGTTCACACCATACAGAGGCAGTATTTCCAAATTCACCTAGTTCAAGTGCCAGGCTCAGACACTCACCGCATCCAGAGACCTGCATGGCTGCATGACTGTGCAGGAGCTCCGAGTTCCCACATCCTTCCTCCTCATTGTGGCTCTCAGCAGTGTTATAACCATGACTATGTCTCCTTTTTTAGTATGATCTTGACATTTTGCTTGTGCCACTGACTCCATCCCACCCNTCATTTATTTGTTCACACCATACAGAGGCAGTATTTCCAAATTCACCTAGTTCAAGTGCCAGGCTCAGACACTCACCGCATCCAGAGACCTGCATGGCTGCATGACTGTGCAGGAGCTCCGAGTTCCCACATCCTTCCTCCTCATTGTGGCTCTCAGCAGTGTTATAACCATGACTATGTCTCCTTTTTTAGTATGATCTTGACATTTTGCTTGTGCCACTGACTCCATCCCACCCTTAAACCTTCTGATTCCAAGCTCTTCAATGGGGCTATTTACTGACCCCCAGCTAGAGGAGACCATCAAGAGGGTTAAGTAATTAGCACCACAAAACTTCTTGATCTCCCTGCCTCCAGACCTATCAAATATAAGTAGCTATTGCATTTGCCCTTACTAATGTGTAAATTTCTGTAACTGAGCTTCAAATGAAACATTCACCATGGTCACTTCATTATAAATCTTATTATAACTACTAAGTATGTGTCTGCTTAATCATGAGTAAAAAACAAGAGTTAAGTCCAGTTTTATATTCCAAGCTTGAAAGTGATCTTGAGGAAGTATCAAAAAGATCAACAGCTAGCTTAAAGCATCTCATTATTTAATGCAAATGCTAATTTCATGCATTGTTTCATATTCAGCTTTGCTAAGAATTCTGATCTTTGTCACATACCTGCAACAAACATTCCAGGTCAAGCAGGAAATAAGAGTAAAACCAGAAGGAGACTTAAAAGCACTCAGTGATCATGTTGTGAATTGAGTTCAAAGGTCTCCCAAGGGCATATGTTCATCTACTACAATACATCCAACTGCTTTTACAGAGGAATTCCCAGCTTTCTGCTCTATATTCTATTTATTTACAAATAAACAAACAAAGGGGCTAATTTAATCAGCTTTTTATTTTTAATTCAGTAATAATTTGTGTAAGAACAGGACCACTGAAGATTGGGATTGCATAGTTCTGTGAGGCTTTTTGCACAACACCTGGCAGCCTGGAATCCTAGAATATGACAGTGCTTATTCCACCAATACAAATACACAAAATCTACCTTGACTGCAGCTTTTCATTGCCATCATCCTCCCAGAGTGCAAGCTCTGGTAGAATACTTCTCTCTTCCTTAGTTCTGGCCCTGCTGTTACATTTTATTCCTCCATATATTAAGCAGCCCCCTACCAGAAGTAGTCAATAAAAAAATGAGGAAAAAATATCTACTTACAGGTTTTCTTAAAAAGACTTGTTTGCTCCACAGACATTTAATATGCACTAGATGGAGATGTAGTGCAAGGTAGTGCACCACAAAGGCACTGTTAGTCCTCTTTATAGGGAGAGTCAAATTTCCAGTTCATACTCTCTCTCTCTCTCTCAAAAAAAAAACCCCAAAACAAAACAAACCCGAACCAAGCAAAACAAAAACAAACCACCACACCAAACAGAAAAAACCCTCACAAATTCCATACTTCTACCATTTCATAGAATTTAGCAGGAGCTTTCTAAAGTATTCAAGTTGCTATAATTATACTTGTTATTTTAACATCATGCTTTTGTATTTATCTTGATACCTTTATCTTGTTCCTAGCACCTGTTCATCCTCCTTCATGTTCACAGGAAGATCACAGAGCACATTAAATCAGTATTAGATGGATAGCTCAGATATCTGTATCAGCTATTCAGCTGTCTTTGAACACACCCATTTGCAGCAGAGGCTTGTCACCATCTCCAAAACTGCACACAGATAATGACCAAAGTTCACAGCCACCAAAGCCTCTGGTGACTACTATGAGCCATGTCACAGCCACTCCACACTTCCTAGAGTTAGCTGATACGGATGTGACAAACTACTGATTAGCTCTAATATTTTGTGTAGTTTCAGAATCACAAGATAAAATCCTCAAATGTGACTACGTGATTTTTGATTTGCCTTTATTTTTGTTGTGGGGTTTCTTTGGGTGGTTGGTTTGGGTTTTTGTTTTTTTTTTAATGACATTTTGCTAAATCACTGACTTGCAAGTATTCATTACTTGCTTATTTAACTTTTCAAAAATGTGGTGAGCTATAGTACCATACACACTATACAGCTCTTTAGCTCCCACTATTATAAGCTGTTAGCTAGGAAGAGAGAATCCAAATTTATCAGAAACCAGCATTGGAAACTTCTCAAAGTTAAAAGTGCACCTGGCTTGCAGCAGCAGACTGCAGCATATGAAATTAGTTCACCTTTACACATGAAGACAGTCTAAAAATTGTTTCAGGTATGCAGTGCTGCATCTGAACCCCAGGAATTTGAATGTGTCTCTTAAAAATCATAACCCTGCCCCTCATCTTCTAAAGCACTCTTAGCTAATACCAGGCTTTAACTGATGCTTCAAAAATCATTTTTAGGGCCATTGATACACCAAACAATTCCAAGACAGTAATATTTATGCTGCTTTATTTCTAAGAGATCTCAGCTGGTTTAGATAATCCCCTTTGAATTGGGCAGACATAGCTTATTAGCAAAATGCTGGATCTCATTCTTCAGCACATTGAGCTCTGCTTGTCAAGCCTAAAGCCTGGTATTTAAAAGGACAGCAGCCAGACTTTGTGCCCTTTGTTGCTGTACGTGAAAGCCATTCATTAGACTGACTCTGCTCAGTGGCTTAAACCCAAGCAAAATATCTTCAACATGGAGTATCATAATAAGCAGTCATTAAATTGCTTATAGAGACTGCAGAACCCTCTCTACAAGACCTTTTATCGTGTTGTAAAGTGGCCACTAGAACTCGCATTGCTAATTCTTAGGGGTGTAGAAGGATGACTTTGACAGCTCTCACAGCAAAGCTAAGGAAAGGTGAGGACAAACCTGTAAATTCAGACTGGCACCAGAATGATTGGGGCTGATAGCAATTACATGACCACTTAGAAGTAAACTTTCTCTTTGCCTTCATTTGCATTTTGGGACTTACAAAAGGAAAAGCAGAGATTTATAATGTACTTTAATACCATTCCAGCCTGTGATCTTCCTGTAGAACATGCTCAAAGCACACTGCTGATAAAGGGCAAACTCCAATGAACTTTTTATTCCTTGTTTTTAAAGCAATGAACAGCAAAAACTCTAAAGGCTGCCTTCTGAAATCTACTCCAGAAAGAGGGCAGAGCAAGGCAGGCTGACAATCCTCATTTGAGGTATCCAGGTATATGACACAGTCCAGTCCCTACTTGATCTTCCCTCCTTTCCTGCCAGCTGCACCAGGCAATGTAGGACCTCACAAAATCGCTGTAGCTGGAAAAGACCTTTAAGATCATCAACCATTATCTAACTCTACCAGAGCTAGTACTACACCATATCTTTACACACCATATCTAGACAGCTTTTAAATACCTCCGGGGATGTAGATTCAGACATTTCCCAGGGCAGTCTGTTCCAGTCTTTGAACAGGTCTTCTGTATGCCCATACATACTCTTTCTGTATGGAAGTTTTTCCCAGTGTCCAACCTAAACCTTCCCTGGCATAACTTGGTGAGATTTCCTCATGTCCTATCTGTTGTGACTTGTGAGAAGAGACTAACATCCACCTCTCTAGAGCCTCCTTTCAGGGAATTGCCANTCATGTTCACAGGAGATCACAGAGCACATTAAATCAGTATTAGATGGATAGCTCAGATATCTGTATCAGCTATTCAGCTGTCTTTGAACACACCCATTTGCAGCAGAGGCTTGTCACCATCTCCAAAACTGCACACAGATAATGACCAAAGTTCACAGCCACCAAAGCCTCTGGTGACTACTATGAGCCATGTCACAGCCACTCCACACTTCCTAGAGTTAGCTGATACGGATGTGACAAACTACTGATTAGCTCTAATATTTTGTGTAGTTTCAGAATCACAAGATAAAATCCTCAAATGTGACTACGTGATTTTTGATTTGCCTTTATTTTTGTTGTGGGGTTTCTTTGGGTGGTTGGTTTGGGTTTTTGTTTTTTTTTTAATGACATTTTGCTAAATCACTGACTTGCAAGTATTCATTACTTGCTTATTTAACTTTTCAAAAATGTGGTGAGCTATAGTACCATACACACTATACAGCTCTTTAGCTCCCACTATTATAAGCTGTTAGCTAGGAAGAGAGAATCCAAATTTATCAGAAACCAGCATTGGAAACTTCTCAAAGTTAAAAGTGCACCTGGCTTGCAGCAGCAGACTGCAGCATATGAAATTAGTTCACCTTTACACATGAAGACAGTCTAAAAATTGTTTCAGGTATGCAGTGCTGCATCTGAACCCCAGGAATTTGAATGNTATATATGTATATATAAATATATAGTTCAAGCTCTAAAGGGTAAAACTAAGGATACAGTCAAGAGGCACATAAGAGAAGATTAAATCAAGGATTATTAATATGCCAAGATTTCAGCTATGAATAATTACAGTACCATCTCAAAAATTATTCTACTACCTGCCAAAGACAGTTAAAAATACTTGCAAAAAAACCCAGAAGCATAGTTACAACCATAAAGACACAGAGCAGAAAACACTCCCACCTGACATCAATAAAAGTCCCCCAAAACAGTTTAAAAAATTCAACATAAAAAAAACCCAAACCCTTTAAGTTTTCTTAGGCCTTTATGGTTGCACAACAGCATGCAGCCTACCAGATCTAAGAGTTCCTAGGGTATCTGTCACCAGAACCCAGTATGGGATCCAAGGGTTTCAATTCCCTGATACAGAAATGCTCTTAGGAGATTACTTGGGTNATCATAATAAGCAGTCATTAAATTGCTTATAGAGACTGCAGAACCCTCTCTACAAGACCTTTTATCGTGTTGTAAAGTGGCCACTAGAACTCGCATTGCTAATTCTTAGGGGTGTAGAAGGATGACTTTGACAGCTCTCACAGCAAAGCTAAGGAAAGGTGAGGACAAACCTGTAAATTCAGACTGGCACCAGAATGATTGGGGCTGATAGCAATTACATGACCACTTAGAAGTAAACTTTCTCTTTGCCTTCATTTGCATTTTGGGACTTACAAAAGGAAAAGCAGAGATTTATAATGTACTTTAATACCATTCCAGCCTGTGATCTTCCTGTAGAACATGCTCAAAGCACACTGCTGATAAAGGGCAAACTCCAATGAACTTTTTATTCCTTGTTTTTAAAGCAATGAACAGCAAAAACTCTAAAGGCTGCCTTCTGAAATCTACTCCAGAAAGAGGGCAGAGCAAGGCAGGCTGACAATCCTCATTTGAGGTATCCAGGTATATGACACAGTCCAGTCCCTACTTGATCTTCCCTCCTTTCCTGCCAGCTGCACCAGGCAATGTAGGACCTCACAAAATCGCTGTAGCTGGAAAAGACCTTTAAGATCATCAACCATTATCTAACTCTACCAGAGCTAGTACTACACCATATCTTTACACACCATATCTAGACAGCTTTTAAATACCTCCGGGGATGTAGATTCAGACATTTCCCAGGGCAGTCTGTTCCAGTCTTTGAACAGGTCTTCTGTATGCCCATACATACTCTTTCTGTATGGAAGTTTTTCCCAGTGTCCAACCTAAACCTTCCCTGGCATAACTTGGTGAGATTTCCTCATGTCCTATCTGTTGTGACTTGTGAGAAGAGACTAACATCCACCTCTCTAGAGCCTCCTTTCAGGGAATTGCCAAGAGCAATAAGCTCTCCCCTCAGCCTTCTTTTCTTCAGGTTAAATAACCCCATCTGCCTCAACTACTCCTCATAAGACTTATTCTCTTGCACCAAAGACAGAGCAACAACTTCCTCACCAATGACTTAGGTTTCAGTGGGCTTTTTTCTTTTTTAAATGAAGTCTACCCCTCTGATAGTGTGAAGCTTTTAACAGATCTTCAAAAACTATCTCTTTTGTAGAAACTGGAAGTAATGAATTCAGTCAAAATGCACCTGAAATACCAGTCTGAAGATGAAAACCCACCCAACCTGCCTTTCTTCTGCCAGAGTTTCAGTTTCCCAACTGAAAGGTTTCAGAGTACAAGAAAGGATTCTTCACCTAATCTTGGAAACCCAGGCTGTTAATTGCAGAGTATGAGTTTCATTTAGCATTCTTATGGCTCTTTATATCTCACCCACAACTGTGTGTAATTGTTCAGTGTGAACACTTTCCCACAGACTCTCCATTCCTGAACATGTTGAGCAGTAAAACCTGTTGTGAACGAATACCAGAGGGAATAGTAAATATCTGTCTGGTAGGTAGTTTTTAATTGCAGATAGAACAATAAGGTACAGGAAACCTTGGGGAAACTTAAAATCATTATTTCAGGCTGTATTTTCCAACTACAATATATGGCTAATCCAGTCTAATTCCCCACCAATGCAGGGTCAACAATGAGAGCAAGTATGCAGATACAAATCTTGGTGTCATCAGGAGGTAGAGTGAGAAGGTAGGAGGGAGATGTGGCACAGCTAAGCTTGTGTCATTCAGAGTGTTTGGCAGATATTGAGACTTNCATAAAAAAAACCCAAACCCTTTAAGTTTTCTTAGGCCTTTATGGTTGCACAACAGCATGCAGCCTACCAGATCTAAGAGTTCCTAGGGTATCTGTCACCAGAACCCAGTATGGGATCCAAGGGTTTCAATTCCCTGATACAGAAATGCTCTTAGGAGATTACTTGGGTCAAATCAGTTTCTCGAGATTGCCCAAACAGGAGTCACAGCATTCAGGGCTATGAGAATTAGCCTGCTGCTATGGGACTCCAGAAAGGCTTGGCTCACCACACTCAGTGAAACCCAGGACAGCAGACAGTATAAACCCTTCAGTTCTGACTGCAAGGAGTTCCCTGCAAGCATCTGTGTCTCAGGAAAGAAAGCTGACTTTTAGCAGAAGCCTTCTAGGCAGGTGGTTTCAATACCTGCCTGAGGAATGATAGTTAAAATTGACCAGCTTCATGCAGCACTTTAATGAAGAAATTCTCCTCCATAAGTGAAGACTTACTCATAAAGACTTTGCCTGAAGGACAACCGGAGCAAGACCTCATGATGATGGATTTACTGGTGATTTGCTGCTGCAGTTCCAGGTATCCTCCTACAGAGGCCAGCTCTTGCTAGCTAGTGCAGAAGTGTGTTGGCAGCACATTAGAAGCGTGGGTGATGCCCTGCTGCTCAGACATCTATATACTCCAATCACACTGACCTTAGCATGGATTCAAAAACCTGCTTTACAAATTTATGTTTGTACTGAATAAGCAACAGTGGCAACTGGAAACAGATGTGTGTGAGACAGAAGTTCCCAACACGAGAACACAACCCCAAGCTATCCTTGCATAGGACTTTTTTTTTCTAGTCCACACACCGTACCTCCTGGATTAACACAGCAAGTCTCTGTATTCACTGTGTGCTACCGTTTGCTCATAGCTGAACACACAAATCTGGCAGGTAAGAAATGGTTCTCCAGAAAGCAATGAAGGAAAATCTGGACTTCAGAGTATTTGGTATGTCTCTTAATTCTGGCTGCTGTCACACCAGGCACTTAGCAGGGATTATTTGCCATGCTCTGAATTTGCACCATCTGCTGCTCCTTAGCTGACAAAGACAGCAACACACCATCTCTCCACTAGCTGCTGCTCATTAGACGACAAAAGCCATTTGCAGTGCTCATGTTGTTCCTTCTGTAATAATCTAATACAAATATGTACAAAAAGCAAACAGAAATGACAGAGTAAATTAGGAGCTTAAGAACATCAGTGTACTCTTAAATCTCAAGGAGAGGATCCTTCCAGCAGCAGGATGTATATCTTAGCCACAAAAGAGTATGTCAGTAGGCAGGTATAAAGGTCAGAATAAAAAAAAAAATAAATCCAATTACCTCAAAATGTTTTGGAACAGGCAAGTACACATTTCTAGGCTCCTTCCTAGAACCCTAGGGGTGTGGATGGATAGATAGATAGATAGATAGATAGATAGATAGATAGATAGATAGATAGATAGATAGATAGATACCACTGGTATGCAACTAGAGCAGGATTTAGGAGCCGTGCAATCAACACTTGTAAATTCCACAGGAAAGTCCTGTTGATAAATATTCTGCATTGCCATGAGGACCCTCAGCTTCCATTATAAATCATCTACACAGCTTAAAAGCAGTAGTAGTAAAAATTCCACAAACATTTAAAAGAAACCTGCATGATGGATATGGGACTACACAGTCTGAGCAATCCAGCAGGTAAGAACCAGCAGAGCCAGTGGGAATGAATTACAAAAGGGTTCTTCCACTTTAAGAGATGCACTGATGATAGAAGTTTACTCAAACTATAGGGGAAATATATTCAATAAACTCTTGCACTACTATGATTAATTAATTCTTTTTCAAGTGCAATTAGTGGCGTGGAAGAAAAGCCAAAGAGATACTCTGCTTCAAGGAGAAGCAGTTCTTAATTACAACAAGGTGTCAATGTGTTAGCTTATTCCCTCCCTCATACCTTTTCTCAACTCAGACAAAATTGGGTACATTTTTTCTGTCATTACAGACAGAAGGCAAGATTATTATAAATGCTCTGTGCTCTACACAGTATTCAGACAGCTGGCATGGGAAGCGTTAAACTGATCTCAGGTCAGGGCACAGAGGAAAGGAGGAAGATGACAGATGGTATGAACTCTGGTAAGTGTGGGAGATGAAGAAAAAGACCACAAGCAAAGTGACACAGTTAACAGAGATAGTTCTACAAAGAAGGAGACAGAAAAGGGGCAAAAAGTAAGAGAAGAGGAGATAAGACGTAAATGGAAAAGGTGCAGGTAATTTTGCTTTGCATCTTATTTCCTCCTCACACCCAGACCAGTACATTTCACTCAATGAAAAGAAGCTGCAGAAAATGACAATGAAACCGTAAGCTGTAAGCTTTCCTGTTTGAAGGGGGACAGACAGGAAAAGATGCTACAGCATCAATATTGCTGGACAACCATGTTCAACAATTAATGCAATCTGAGAAAGACTCTGCACGTAACCAGTGACATGCATGCATGAAAATTCCTTGGTGGGCACATGAAAACTCAGCAAACTTGTCTTCACAGAAACAGCAGCCCATAGTAACAAATGAATCCTGTAACTAAACCCCTACTCACCCTCAGACACTTTAAAGCAAGGTTAAAAGCCTTTCAATGTGAACTCGTTAGTCGATGAGAAAGCACAAAGCAGCTTAAGCGTGGCTCAGAGTAGTAACACACTGGGAACTCAGCCATCCCATGCTGCTAATGCAGCTCCTATAGCTTTGTCTTCACTAGCAACAGCTCAGCTAATGTAAAACTGCAACACAGCAGGAAAAAAAAGACACCAATTTTACTGCAAGGTAAGTTTTACTAAGCATAGACCTATTTTGATAGGAGGAAGATAAGGCCTAGCCTAAAATGATTTTTTAAAATGAATGTTTTCTATCTAGACATACACTCACACTCCAGCTCGTGATGACACTTTTAAGCACGACTGTGTCAGGCTGTGCTCCCTGCAGCTGCCTGACACAAGTAACACAACACACACTTGTACAGAGACACAACTACCCGTGACACACACACTTAACACATCTTGAATGTCAACCCTTCCTACTTTTCAGCTGCTGTTTCTGCAGTCAGGAAAAATTCCTGGGTTCTGACATTCCCCTTTCCCACTCCAGAGGATCTGTATGTTAATCACACTAAACATCTTTAAAAATTGTTTGGTTCAGCTTCTCTCTCATCACTGGAAATTCATCATGTACTAAGGAAAAAAAAAAATCCAGTGGGCATATTCAAACCCTGGAACAGGCACCCAATGGGGCTGTGGACTTTTTCCTTGGAGATGTACAAAACTTGAACCAGCCAAGGTCCCAAGACAAGTCAGTCCTGCTCTAAGCAGGCAGCTGGACCACATGACCCACACAGTCCTTTCCAGCCTAAAGTAATCTTAGGGATGTTTCCTGTATTAGAAGGATCATCCATCCTTGATACAGTAAATCTACCTCCTCAATGCAGACATAAGCCAACAACAATGCAAAACCTTCTTTGTCTCTTCACTAATGCTGCGATTCCTTCTCCCAATTACTCCTCTCTCATCCCACATCTCTCCCGTTTAGATTTCAGCTAAACAGGCATATTTAGCAGTCACAGAGAGGCTGGTTCATTGTAGACATGCTGCTCATGGTAGCATACACAGGGTTAAAAGCTGCCAGAACAGGCGGCTTGAAGTTCCCTGGATGCATTACAGAACTGTGACATGAATATTCAATTTTGTTTGGAAATTCAAATGAGCAGTACCTCCATTCTGGTTTGGCTTATCTGACCTGTTAACAGCCAGCAGGCCAGCACAGGATATGAATCCTTTGCTCTCTCTGTTGTTTCTTTTCCATGCTAATTTTACATTTATGAAGGTGATCAGATAGCACATAGATGTACAGGAAAATTCTAAAAAAAGTCTAATTACTCCATTGATATGGGCAGGTTCAAAAGGATGCTCATGCAGAAAACTGTTAGCCAGCCAAGTTGGTTGGATGTATTTAAATTAAAAAAAAAAAAAAAAAAGGACAATTCTGCAGAAAAAATTAATAGCTCCAGCATATCAGTGAGATTTATGTGAGTCTGTCGTGACAAGAATGACTTTTATGAACTGTCATTTTGCAGCTATTTGTATTTTATTGTCAGTTACTATGTTCATTCCTGTCTGCAATTCAGTAGATCCAATTGATTTTGGTAAGGACATCTTTAAAGAGTGTCACAAAGCTTATTATCTGTTACTGATTCACAGTAAATACCTAGCCCACTCTTTAAGAAAAATCTTAATTAAGATTTTATAACTGTACCAGGTGAAACAAATTTCATGCAAGTCAGAGGATGACAATGCTCTTAAGAGACAGAAAATCTCCTTGTTTGTATGTGCTGATAAATTCAGAGAAGTGCCACAATTCAGCTTATTTTAAGAAGAAATAAGTCATGCTACCAGCATACGCAGGAGCCAGGAAATGATCTGGCTGTTGTCATGAGAAACATCTCACTGAAAGAGATATTCAAGTTGAACAACTTGACCAAGATTCACAGATTCACAGATATTAGGGGTTGGAAGGGACCTAGAAGATCATCTAGTCCAACCCCCCTGCCAGAGCAGGGGCACCTAGACCAAGTCACCCAGGAACAGATCCAGGTGGGTCTTGAATGTTTCCAGAGAAGGAGACTCCACAACCTCCCTGGGCAGCCCTTTCCAGAGCTCTGGCACCATCACTGTGAAAAAGTTTTTCCTTCTAGGTCCCTTCCAACCCCTTATATTCTGTGATTCTGTGACATCAAGTTAAAAAAAAAACAAGAGCATTTAACAAAACATGGTGCTTCTAGTCCATTAATTTGGAAGTAGCTGTTCTTTCTTCCTTCTGCTCCATAAGTGAAGCTAATGACAATTTGGAAGCATCCTGGGAAAGTCAAGCTTCTTATAATTCAGTTTAAGTTTAATGAAAACCTCCATGAAGTATACATAAAAAGAAGCAACGTTTGTTAGAAGAAATACAGTAACCTCAAAAATCTCTCAGTTGCTCGAGAATCACATGGAATTTGAGTGGGGTTTTTTTTTTACTCACAATTGCATTTCAAATAAATGTCATATTGCATCATAATCTTGCTGTCTGAGTAGTATGTAGGCTAGAAAGTTTCACTAACTGTGAAGTAACATTAACTAAAAAATTAATTCCAAGAAAGAAGAATCGCAGAGGAGAACCGGTTCAGATTTTTTTTAGCTCTCTAGAATTGTGAGTTCTATAAGGAGGATTAATACATGTAAACATTATTAGGCAATTAATTCAGTCTCTTTGCAGAAAATTAGCATTACGTTTCAAAGGTTTAAGAATTCATTTTGACAAGAAAGAAAATAACAGGATTCAGACAACTATGAAAGGAAAGGAACTAGTCTTAATGGTAGTGGTGGTCAACTCGCAGAACTACACCAGTGTACTGCCACTGGAAAAATCACAAGTCAAGTCTGTCCCAATTTATGTATCTGGGAATAGGGGTTTAGGCACCTGAGAGCAAGCACTGTATTCACATCAGACAATCGGAAAACATTAAAGACCTGAAATAAAAGAAAAGCTGTACTTTTTTTTGTTTTCTTTCCAACAACAGCTAAACTAAGAAATTGGTAGTAGGCTTGTTACTTGCCTAATATACACCAGGTATCAGTGGCATGACTACCCACCCAAGCCTTGGGATACTGAGCATGGTAAGTACATAGCAGGGGTGACTTACGGCATTCCTTCTCATCGCTGTCATCAAAGCAGTCTGGCAGCCCATCACACTGCCAGGCCCCGGGGATACAGCGCCCGTTACTGCACATAAAGTTTCCAGGGATGTTGCATTCATTTGTGAAGTTATTCCCAGGCAACAGTTGGCTCTCTGGGACAAAGAAAAAAGAAGGGAAAAGAAAAAAAAAAAGAAAAAAAAAAGAGAGTTGACAGGGGTTTTTACAATAAGGCAGCAAAGCAATCACTGAGCAAGCTGTTTTATCAGTGGTTGAATGAAGGTGAAGACAAAGGGATCCTGACCCTGGTTATTTTGTCATTATGCAATCAATATCCTGAACACAGTACTTGGCAGCACTTTCTTTTCCTAAATGATCATTTTACCCATTCTTCACAGTCCCCATTTTACAGATTTCTTCCTTGCTTTTTTCTTTCTAGGAGAATACATGCAGCCTTCTATGTAGCCTCAGGTCAAAGCAAAATGTTTTGTTTTGTTTTCTAAACGAAGTAAAAAGATTTATCTCCTCCACAAGGTCAATCTAAACAAGAGCAAAATAGACAAGGCTACAAGCATTCAGGTCTATGGAGATGAGTATGCTTTTGTCAGATCAGTGTTTTGCTAGCAGAATATATTTTGTTGTTGTTACCCAACGGCTAGGAACTAGGTAATGCACTCACTAATTCATACTAGGTTTTCAATTAAGTTTTAAACATAGTACTGCTGATCAAAGCTGGCATTGAGCTTGTTGGTGTTAATATAGTCTCCTGGCATACATCTGTTCACAGGCCAGCAAAGCAATTGGCATGCTAAGACTTTGCCAAGTGGAGGTGGTTTAGTAGCAGGATACTGAATATCAAGAGAACAGTGCAAGAGGGAAGCCTAGAGATTTGCCTTCAAGGTTAAACACAACTCTCTCTAGTCAGTCATTTTAATCTACTGTGTTTCATATTTTTGTGCACTGTTTTTGAAATGCAGATACCACAGAAACACAAAATTCAGTGAAAAAAGATAATGACACTCATTGATTTTAATAAGCACTAAAATAGCATGACCTATGGTAAAGCTGGGGGGCAAGCTGGAAGGTAAACTGAACAATGAAAGAATATCCTTCCCAAGTCTTCCTCCCTCATGCTGATGCCTCCAGGCATCATGCTTGTGACCAGACAAAACCAGAAATACAAATCTTCCCACATAAGGGCGGAGGTGTCAAAATACATCCTCATACCTCCTTTCCCAAACACCCTCACAGTTCAAAACAAGTAAGAACAAATTAATTTTAAATGCATTTTATTAATTTATTTAGTTTATGATAACTGCAGGATTATAATCCTGGGGGATTAGCAGAGCTGCAGTCACTTCCCTCCATTGCTCTCCCTACACTGCTCCTGTAGGAGTCCAACTCCCAGGTAAGGCATGAGCTCCACGGGTGAGGAGAAGCATTGGAAGCACAGCAGAGTGAGTGCCCCACTCTTTGGTGTTGCACAAAGCACAGAGCAGGTCACAGCTGCCATGATCAGCAGAGCCAGGGAAGAGCCACCCACTCCTAGCTCCTTCTTGCAGAAGGAAACCTGCTCCATACAGTATCTGCAGAGAACTCAGTTGCCAAAACAAGGAGTATCTAAGCATGAGGCTTTCCAGAACTTGATCCATCAGCCAAAAGCAGAGCCAAATTCCCTTCCTCCCCTACAAAGTAGCAAAATGCTCCATCATCCCCAATGCAGGCAAAAGTACTAAGCTTTAGATCATTGTTTCAAAAGATATGTAATGGAAATTCTTCAAGGAGGTATTTTTTATGCCTGTATCTGCCCTGAACGTTTTTCCTCTCCAATGCTGTTTCTTGCAAATGGCTCACTGTCCTGGGGATGCTTTAAAAATTGGCCAGCACTGAGCAGGTATTTTAATTTACATTTTCCCCGAGCTGTTTAAAGATTGAGTTCGTTCAGAAAAAAGTGGAAATAAGGTCTTCTGAGGCAGAAGGGGCAATCTCAGCCACTGGCCACCCACTCAAGACCCACCTGTAACTCTACTGCTATAGTACCTTAAAGCGAGACAGTGACAACCAGTAGAAAACAAGCCCTAGCAATGCTACTAGCAATTTGATGTTTTTCTGCTTTTAGCAGTTTCATTCAGACCTCCCTTTCATTCCCTGCATCACTCCCACTGCAATGGGAAAAGGCTACAACCTAGAGCACACTGGAAGATGCTCAGCTTCAGCCAACAAAAGCTGGGCCTCCACTGCTCCCAGCAGCTCCCTTGAAGATCACTGTACTCAACTGTACTTCATGCCCAAGACCCTCAACATCAAAAAGGTACCATTCTCACAGCACCTCCTATTGCTCTGCACTACCTTCTTGTCCAACCTCATACCTATGTCTCTCATCCAACCTGCTCCACTTCTACATGGAAGCTGCACCTCTTCAAAATGAAAGATCCCACTGTCAATGTTGAAGTAGGAGCTCTTCTAGACTTGGGCAAATTGCTCCAACACCTGGTCTTACAGCTACCTGCCCAAATACAGAACTGTCTTTTCACTAAGCATGACAGTGTTCCTGAGAAAGCATAACTAAATGTCTCCCAGCACTGCAACACCTCCTCTGCAAAGTAAGTTCAACTCCTGTCTGATCCACTGCTGTTACTTTGCCTGAAAAGCTTTAGCCACGAGCTCTGCGCTTCTTTAATGAAGAAAAGTAGACAAAGCCAAATAATTTAAGACATTTGTAGTGTTTAAAAAAAACCCAAACAAAACAAACCACAAAAACCAAGAAACAATCCCCCCCAAGCTACCAAGTCCTTCCTACTTTTAACAACTCCTTTAAATAAATGCTATATATTTCTATCCTACTAAATTGAAATAACATTCCAGAAACAGATATCAAATTTTGTTACCCAGTAAGTTATTTGTTTATAGGATTTCCTTTGTCACACAGTAAGTTTATCCACAATGTTCTCCTAAAGCAAGAATAAATTACTAACCTTTTCAAACGGGAAACAAAAGATATTGGCTGATCAAGTTGTTTGTGGACAGCCCTGCACAAGCTTTGCTGCAGAATGGGAACATGAACTCTGACTCAAACCAATTCCAAAGCAGCAGCTATCTCTCTTATGACCTTCATCAGCTGCTAGAAGAGAGCTGCAGGTTACAGGCAGCAATTTTGAGAGCCAATGCATCTAGGAATGTGTTACATGCATCACCAAAAGAATCCATCAGTGGATAAAGAACTGTCAGAACAGCTGCACATGTGGAACTATTTAAAGTGCACAGCTCCTTTTGTTTCCTTCTCTTTGCAAATCTCCTCTACTGGATGTAAGAAAACCTCAGTGAGCAAACCTCCCAGTCCTCAGGAATGTGAGGTTCCTGCCCACTCAGTGGATGACTCGAGGGGCTCTGTGCACACACATGAGGAGAAGAGGTGTTACAGACACACACTAGAAATGGAAAAGACCAAACTAGAGCATCCTGCCCATTTTTCTGATATGGTTCATACAGATGCAAGGTTTTGTTCAGCCAACTTGGTATACTGCTTGTTGGCAGGAACAGCAACCTGGCAGAGCTGGCTTTCCAATAGTTGACATATTTACCCTACAGCCTCCTTGATTAATTTTGAATTCAACCCAAATATGAGCTATGCAGATGTGTTCAGTTGAGTAAAGGACAAAAGGAAGAAGGGAAAGTAGTCCATTTTCACTGCAACACACTGCTCACTTTAAGCAGCATACCATCTGGGCTTAATAAAAAAAAAAGGACTCATGTTTCACTTCAAGGGGGACTGAGTAAGGCAAGTCAATCTGTTTTAGCAGCCACTTCCAAAGTGTGAGCATCTAAATACTTAATACTCACTGGAAAAGAATCAGAGAAAAATAAAAATTGTCATACAGAGCACTTCACACTGTATTAGAAAGCAAGTCAAGGTAATCTTTCACAAAAACCCTTTAACCTGAAAGCATGCAAGAACTGTGCATGTTACAGAACACATCACTGCCAGTAAACACCACTGTCACACAAAAGTGTTAAGAGGAGGCAGCCCCCCTGGCCAAGGAGGTCTGGAGGAAGAAATACAAGACACTTATGTGCTCAACAGCCTGTGAACAATGCTGGTGATTTCAGCCTCCTGGCAAAGAAGGTCTATTGCAAGGATGAAGCATCAACTTCCCTGACAAACCATTGGCATGTTTTTTGTAGGAAACCTGGGGTCTTCACAGGACACTTTTCAATGGATTGCTGCTTAACAATTTTCAGATGCAAGAATAATTCTTTTCATCCGGGCTGGGATGTGGATGCTAAAGGTCCTCATGATACTTGCCTATCCCATGATGCACACAGCATACTCCATACTTGAATTAATTCTTCTTGCTTATCCCCTTTCCATGTGCAAATCCACACCAGGTTTGAATTCAGCATATCAGAAATCTGCTCCCACTCTACCTAAATCCATGTGATATCAAATCAAAATGGAAGATGGGAACAAGTCAGTAGCTGGAATCTGCAGCAAGATGACATAAAAAAGATGGACCCTTCACTACCTGCCAATATTTGCTCACCAGCAAAAAACATCACAACTAAAGAAACCAGTAGACTAAACACTTTATGATCTTCCTCTGTCATCTTAGAAGATAACAAATAAGTGGTGCTAAGTGACTAGTAGTAGGGTAGTACAGGATCTGATATGTCAGAGACCACAAAAGGATTTACAAATGCTTACATTCAGGTCCAGTTGCTTCTCTAAATTTAGCCACTGAGGACAGATGTATCTTATCATACTTCTTTATGTTAAAGTGAAGCATCTGACTCACTCCACACCTACTTTATAGACAGCTACTAATGCATGTGATGCACCAGAAGAGGAATTCAAAAGCTGAGCATGAAGAAACTCCAAACATTTGTTCTTCGTCTATGAACAGTTTAACATACACAAACTTCACTGGCAGAAGTAGTATGTTGTCAACAAGGTAACTTCAGTGGAATTAAAGTAGAGTTGGCTTAACACTCACTGCACTGAAAAAAAAAGGCAGAGCCAGTTTACGTTTGAGAGAACACAGAAGTCAGGACTCCTGCAGCCACCTAAAGAGTTGTGGCAATAAACTTAACTTTACTACACTTAGCTGAAATGAAAACAGGACACTAGTTTTTAAGAGGAAGGTCCCATACTAAGTTCAGCTATGTAGGGCATAAACAGATTGCCCATTAATAGCACCAAACAGGTAAAGAAAGTATTCTAATGAGGACTAAGTTTACTTTCCATCTCTTAAATCATCCAAAAAGTTGTTTGCAGCTGCATGTTCAGAAGCGTATCCCATAAATCCCCTTAATACCAGCATTCAGCTTGATTTGCTTTCCTATGCATTATTGCAAAGGTGCCTTTCCAGAACATCCCAATGCACATTCAGCCTGGCTTTGGGAAGAAAAAGACTCTCTCTCACTCTGCTGTGAAGCCTCCAACATGACCTAAGCCATCTGTCACCAGTAAAGGACACCTGCCAGTGATTATCTGACAACCTAAATCCCACTGAACAGTTTTAATCCTTATCCTCCTCTATCCTCATTTAAACTGCCTGATTATTACATTGCTTATGCAGCATTGTAAGTTATGAGGGTTATTTGTAAAGGCAGACTGACAGTCCCACTGTAATACAAGCATCCAAAAGATGTTTCTTCACTGAAGCTGCAGGTTGAATCAGTGATTATTCAAGGAAATGCTCACTGTTGAGGTTCAACTTCCCCTCCTTCAGTTTTCCAACTGTGATCCATGAGATACTTGATAGATTTAAAATGAATCAGGACTAGTCAAAAAAAAAAAAAAAAGTAACTCCTTTTTTAACTCCAATTAAACACTAGATATTACTGAGGCAAGTCCAAGTCAATGGGGAAACCCTTTTTAGAGCACTTAAGGATAGCTTCTTTCAAATTAGACCTGAAAACTACAGTGGTGGGGAACACAATACCATTGGATGCCCATCCTTCACTCCTTAATTCCTCACAGCAAAAGCTGCCTTTATTGAACTTAAAAGCAATTAACACGCCATGATCTCCACCGTAAAAAATACAATACTAATTGAATAGAATATCTTTTTCTGAACATCCTACAGTGTTCATTTAAGCAACTGGTATGTTCCCCATAGTAGGTGGCTGCATTTCAGCATTCAGCCAAGCAGGCATTTGAATTAAAATACAATCTTCTAAATCATTCCCTAATAAAAAACTCTTTCCTTCTTCCTTGCAACACCATATGCAGGAATTGAGCTGAGGTGAACAGGATTATTTTAACACTTTAACCCTACAGCCCTCGTGGTTGGATTCTATATTTGGGGGGACTGGGTGTTTCACTAGAGCCCACACCTTTCTTTGCTTGTCTCCAGTGTAGTGGCTCAAGTACATACCAAAAATACACATCCCAGGTCTGCTGGCTCTCAGCAGAATCACAAAGAGGAAGAGAAGCAGGCTAGGGGCCATCCACAGTACAAAGTCAACACAGCTCCAAATTGGGTGCACCTTGAAAAAGCAGCATCACCTAGCAAAAAGGTCAAATGGATATTATACATTGTTCTTACCCTAACTAAAGCTACCCAACCAGATTGTTTTCTTACTAGGAAAAGCAGAGGTAAATATATCTAATCCTTAATACCTTTGAGGGATGTATTGCTGTAGCACTGCTCTGTGGACATGATTTTTGGCTTCACAGAACGAAAAGACTAAAGGAATTACACGAATAGCACAGAAGACCTGTAACAAATTTTGGGACAGAACTTCTATTTCATGATCCAAGGCTCTGCTTCAGCAATACAGTCGTAATTACTTGCCAACAGGAGTGAAACAAGTGTTTGTATCAAACAGCTGTACCTAAGATAAATGAAATGGAGAATAGGGCTGGAGGAGATATGTTCATGTGTCCTATCACACTACTCCAGTCTCCTGACAACCAAACCAAGATGACATTCTGCCTGAAGAATACAGAGCTTGTGTATGAACTGTGACAGCAGCAAGAATGAGTCCAATTCATGTACTTATGAATTTAAGCATTTACCTCCAAGAAAAGCACATGCTGCTGCAGATAAGGCTAAAGGAATGACAAAAGTTGAGCCCCCGTGAATAATGCTTATGATCCTTCACAAGGCAATTGAGTCATAACATGGCTACATTTCTCCCAAATTTTGGTTAGGGGAGACTCCTGGATATTCATGATTAAAGTACCTGATCCCCACCTGTTTTGTTGGGTTTTTTCCTATAATGGCCACACATCTAAGTGGTTATCTTTACACAACAGTTTCCCCGTTCTTGCTTGCCCTCAATCCCCAAAGAAAACATACTGCAGAAGACCAACTGAAGAATGACTCATCCACCCAACACCTAAAGCAAGATTGATTCTTCAGATTGTTTTGTTTATCCCAGACTCCTCTCCAGTTCCTCCCCCCACAGCGATTTTAAGCAAACTATGAAAACCATTCCTGTGCAATGAATTAGGGCATGCACTTACACAGAACCCTCTAATAATTAACCTCCTCAGAATGGAAACATTTTCCTTAATTCTGTGTTCCTTATGCTCTCAGAAGAGCTTAGTTATTATCTTCAAGCACTTAGAATGTTAACACACTCCAGAGGAAAAAAAATATATCTGAAATACAAACATATTCCAGCAGTTGTTGTGTTCATGTTATTGAACAGTGACTCTAATCATTTCAATTAACCCACAGGTTATTATTAACTTACCTTTCAAAAAAATCAGAAGACATTGTGAGAAAAAAATATTCCACAGCAGTGAACAAAAGCAGTCAGCCCTCTCCCCACCACACTAATCTCCTGAAAACACAGAGTCCATTGGTAACCTACTCTCTAACAGAATAAACCTTACCAGTTACTAGCTCCACATCAGCTACACACTCAGGATCTTCATCACTGTAACTGTGGCTTAAAGTCAGGTATACATTCACACATCTTGGTAAACAGAATGAGGAGAGAAACAGAAAGGGTTGCTACATTAATCTACAGGATACTCATTGAAGTAGCACAGAAAAGTGAAAAGGCAAGACCAGTGGATTTGGGGGGATTCATTTAGTTTTCTTGTGCACCAAACTCACATTTCAGACTTCAATATGGTTGTGAGCACATTTATAGACCACTAAAACTTTCAAATGGCAGTCAGTGGTGATCACTGACTTGTGGCTTTCAGTCTTCAGAAGGTAACTCCTTTAGCAGTGCTTTGAGCCACAAGGTGGTAGCTTTCCTCCCCTGAAGTCACCTCCAGCAATTATCAGCTCTACTCTCACCAACAGCACCTTAACAGGACCATTTGTCTTTCCACATCTTAGTAGAAGGCACTGCTTCTGCAGGCACACTCCCAGTGTTCAGACAGGTTATTTGGAAGTCCAGCTCCAGAATCAGAGATCAGTAATCGTCACAAGCCTGCATAACAGACATGCTGGGCTCCAAAACCACTCCTGTCTCTCCTGTCCCAACTAGTACCAGTGATTTGGCTTAGACCTTTACACAGTATCACAGTGCTGCTTCCCAAGAGAGGCACTGTTGTGTGGAACTGCAACCAGGTTAGCATCTGATGTTTTTCATAACAGCTGTTCCCCAGCTAGAAATGTGTACTTTTTCACTTAACTTCAAGTTTTAATTTGATGAAAGAACACAAGAGTGCTGGTAGCAAAAAGATAAGCAATATAAACATCTATCAAAAGATGCACCTGAGCATTTTGAGAGGAGTAACAGCAAGAAGAGAAAGGGCAACAAATAAAGATGTAATTTCTAGATTCAAACACACTCAAAGGATAGTGAAATCCTATCCACTTTATACCCTCCATACTAAGTAACTTTAACCATCCCTCTTAAGAGAAGATAGAATCTGTGCATATAGAAAAGAAACCAACTTCTTCATGAACCATGCATGCACTACATTCATTGCTATACATCAGCAATGAAGGGCAACAGTAAGTCACCTCACAGATCACAGTACAAACTAGACACATCTATACAGGAAAGAGAATTGATTTTAGATCTCAGAAGTGTGTTTTATTTTGTTTTGCTCAGCCTCTCTAACTCTGAGGAAAGATGTCTCTGCAGCATCCTTATGATAAAATTTGGTATGCTATCCTCTTAGATTGAGAACATGCTTTGAAGAGAGTAAATCAAGTTACAGCATAACTAGCTTCACATGAATAGAAGTATCCAGCCTGGCCAGGTCTCTCTGTAGCACCTCTGTACATTCAAGCAGATCAATACACCCACCTAACTTGGTGTCATCTGCAAGCTTACTGAGGGCCTCAATTCCCTCATCCAGATTGTTGATTACAGAACTGGACCCAGTACTGAGCCCTGGGGAACACCACTTGTGACCAGCAGCCAACTGGATTTAACTCCCATTCACCATCACTCTCTGGTGCTGGCCATACAGCCAGAGTTTTACCCAGCAAAGAGTATGCACATCCAAGCCGTGAGCAGCCAGTTTCCCCAGGAGAAGGCTGTGATAAAGTGTCAAAAACTTTAGTAAAGTCTAGGTAGACAACATCCACAACCTTTCCCTAATCCACCAAGGGGGTCACTTAGTCAGAGAAAGAGATCAGGTTTGCCAGGCAGGGCCTGCCTCTCCAACCCATGCTGGCTGGCCCTGATCATGCAGCACATACAGCTCGTCCTGTATATGCCACATGATGGCACTCAAGATGAATCATAGAATGATTTGGCTGGAAGAGACCTTCAAGAGCATCAAGTCCAGCCATTAACCCTACACTGCCAGGGTCCCTAAACCATGTCCCCCAGCACCATGTCTATGCGATTCTCAAACACCTCCAGGGATGGGGACTCCACCACCTCCCTGGGCAGCCCATTCCAATGCCTAACCACCCTCTCTGGAAAGACATTCTTCCTGATATCCAACCTAAATTTCCCTTGGTGCAACTTGAAGCCATCGCCCCTTGTCCTGGCATCTTTAACTAGGACGAAGAGGTCAAACCCCACCTCCCTATAACTTCCCTTCAGGTAGTTGTAGAGAGCAATAAGGTCCCCCCTGAGCCTCCTCTTCTCCAGACTAAACAATCCCAGCTCCCTCAGCCTANTTGAACCTCATGCAGTTAGTTTCAGCCCATCGCTCCAGCCTGGCCAGACCCCTCTGCAGAGCATCCCGACCCTCAGGCAGATCGACACACCCACCCAATTTAGTGTCATCTGCAAACTTGCTAAGCATGCACTCCATCCCCTCATCAAGGTCATTGATAAAGATGTTGAAGAGTACTGGTCCTAACACTGAGCCCTGGGGAACACCACTAGTGACTGGCTGCCAACTGGATCCAGCTCCATTCACCACCACTCGCTGGGCCCGGCCAGCCAGCCAGCTCTGGATCCAGCAAAGTGCACTTCCATCCAAGCCATAGGCAGCCAGTGACCTGCTCCATAATCTTTCCCCACTCCAAGGTCACACTGACAGGCCTGTAGTTCCCCAGATCCTCCTTCTGGCCCTTCTTGTAGATGTGTGTCACATTTAGTAACCTCCAGTCAACTGGTACCTCCCTGGATAGACAGGACTGCTGGCAAATGTCAAAGTGGTTTGGTGATTATTTCCACCAGCTCCCTTAGAGCCCCTAATCTGGACCCATAGACTTGTGTCCATCTAAGCAGTGTAATAGATCAATGACCATTTCCTCTTGGATTATGGGGGGTTTGTTCTGCTCCTTGTCCCTGTCTTCCACCTCAAGGAGCTTGGCATTCAGAGAACTGGTCTCACTATTAAAGATAAAGAAGGCACAAAGCACCCCAGCCTTGGTCACTGTTTCTCCCCACATCCAGTAGAGGCTGGAAATTCTCCTTCATCCTCCTTTTGCAGTTAATATATGTACAGAAACATTTTATTTTTTTTTTTATGGCAGTAGCAATAAAGCACAAGTACCTTACATGCTGAAGATCCTCACATTGGTCTGACAGTTACACCTTAAAAACTTGGATTTTTAAAAAGGGAACGAGGCCTAACTTTGCCTTGGTAAACTTTAAGATCAATAGAGGATCAGCTGTCCTCCCACATCTCACCAAAACAAACATATACACTGCCTGCATCAAACCTTCACTGTGTCCCTCTGGTATTAGTGACCCTGAAAATACAGCCTAAATTATTCTCAACAGGGCATGGACATAAAGAGGATAAACAGAGAGTAAATAATCTCAGTCTTGTTTGAGATGACCCAAACAACTATTAATAATCAAAACCTTGTATCAAACTCCCTCCAGTGTGTGACTGCAGAAATACCTTGGATTTGTAGGCCTCATGCTCAAATTATTACCCACCATCATTTTGGAAGATAAAAAAAACCACTTGATTTTCACATTTCTTAAGTCAGCTTACTTAAACCAGAGATACCTGAAAGGCTTTCTAAACAAACAGGATTTTTGTGGGTTGCAATATCAGCTCTGGCTGCTGGTGTGACCCACTGCAGGAATCAAATCCTCTTTTATCAGGGCATGAAGTGGGAGCAGACTGGAAAGTTAAGTGACACCAGTCACTGCCAGGGAAATGTTTACATTGCTCTGCCTACAAATCTTCCTCCACCAGTCTCATCTCACAGCTTACTCTGCTGATAAGATAGGGTAAAAGAAGTGTACTCATGGCCAACATCCACCCAGTGATAAGATTTCCAAGCTGAATCTTATCATCTTTCTTCAACAGGAGGAAGTCTAAGCACTAATCTCAAATGGCCTATTGATAGGGAGAAAAGAAATACAATCTCATATGGACAGATAAACACCTTGAAAATGGGAGAAGTATTATTAATAAGTCTTAGTTTATTCAAGGATCTTTCCTAGGGATTCAATACAAATTTGCCTTTATTTCACAAGCTGCTGAGACAATTAAATTTTAAAATGCTTGCAATGCAGAGCCTAATCAGTCACCCATAAATCCAGCCTTTAAATATTTATGTGATATGAATCTGAACTGCTACATAAAGATCTGTACACAGTTACTTTCTGCTGTTTTGTCCAGGTTTTAGCTTCTTGTTCTCTCAGCAAACACAGCCCTCTTTGTCTAACATTTTCCTTGGCAACAGGATACTTCCGACAGCATCACTCAGTATAAATCATAAGCTTGTGTAAACTGTTTGTAAGGACAAACAACAGAACTGGACAGTAAATCTTGTACAAAGCAACTGCCAAGATTTAAAAATGTATCATTCAATTAAATTATAGGAAGGGCAAGAAAAGGAATAAAGAATTACAAAGTTTGAACTGAAGTTATATTGGGGATTTTTGCAGTGCGGCTGCAGAACTGTTAGGACTCACAGAACAGTAGGGGTTGGAAAAGACCTCTGGAGATCATCAAGTCCAACCCTACCCCCCAACAACACAGAACACCCAGGGAAGGCCACACAGGAACAGATCCAGGTGGGTCTTGAAAGTCTCCAGAGAAAAAGACTCCACAACCTCCTTGGGCAGCCTGTTCAGGCTCTGTCACTCTCACAGTGAAGTTTTTCCTTATGTTGAAGTGGAACTTCCATTGTTTCACCCTGCTAATAGTCTCTTGTCCTATCACAGAGCACAACTGAAAATAGACTGTCCCCTTCTGCTTGACATCCAACCCTTCAGATAGTTGTAAACATTAATAATAATCCTCTCTGTCTTCTCCAAGCTAAACAGCCCAGGGTTCTCAACCTTTCCTCATAAGAGAGATGTTCAAGTCCCTTCATCATCTTCATAGCCTCCACTGGACTCTCTAGTCCATCTTGAACTGGGAAGACCAGAAATGAACACAACACTCCAGATGTGGTCTCACTAGTGCAGAGCAGAGGGGGAGAAGAACCTTCCTTGACATGATGAACACATTTTATGCACCCCAGGATACCAATGGCCCTCCTAGCCACAAGGGCACATTGCTATTCAATGGATACTTACTGTCCATCAGGATGCCAAGGTCCCTCTCCATGCCCAACCAATACCTACCAAGCTGCAGATCCAAAACAAAAGTGAATTAAATATGTAAAATAAATCAAATTTAAAGGAATAACCTACAACGGACAGGAGTGATTAACAGAAATTCCATTTAACAAAGAGGACTTAGGAAAACAAGAATCCCTCCCCCAAATAAATAGAAGGGGTTAGATTTGAATTTCATCACACAATACTCCAGATCAATGGAGTATTGTGAGATTAATGGGCTGCCCAGGGAGGTGGTTGAGTCCCCATCCCTGGAGGTGTTTAAGAATTGCATAGACGTGGTGCTGGGGGACAGGGTTT
Organism: Ceyx cyanopectus; assembly: GCA_013401355.1. NCBI lineage: Eukaryota > Metazoa > Chordata > Aves > Coraciiformes > Alcedinidae > Ceyx > Ceyx cyanopectus. Next base: position 188,837 of record VYZU01056124.1, on the reverse strand, counting down.
AGGGACCCTGGCAGTGTAGGGTTAATGGCTGGACTTGATGCTCTTGAAGGCCTCTTCCAGCCAAATCATTCTATGATTCTATGATCAATAAAAGCCTTGGTTCCCAGTCACAGATTGTAAAAATTTACTTTCAGAGATCAAAGAGTTTTCATTGCTCTTTGGGACTTGTTTCTGCAAGGATTTTTTATTTTGCACTATGCAGACGCAAGAGGAGCATAAAAAGCTAATGTTAGCCACGTTTTCTTGCTTAAAAACATGTACTGAAATACCTGTACTTGGGGGCCTTCAGAGATGATGGCTAGCTGTGCAAATATTGGGATATTCAGCCTTACTATCTGGGCAGATTCTCTGAGGTCTTACCCTCAATATAAGAAAAAAATTCCACAGTTTGCAGGAAGCAACTGAATTCATTCCTAGTTTGTTTCCCTACATGCAAGTGCTACTCAAGCTGCACTGTGCCATTCAATGATCAAGTGCTCCAAGAAGAAGTAATCACAAGGAGTGGCAGCAGTTTTCTTTAAGACTATAAATATCAGTGATAATTCTTCAGAAAAAAAAATAAAATCTCTTATTCCTGTTGCTCTAGAACAGGATGACAGATAACCATTTCACTATGGCAGTGGTTAAAGATTGCTATAACTTATTGGCATAAAAAGCACCAAAGTCCTTTGGAATTCGTAGCTGATGCTGGACACATTAACACTCTCTACAGCCCAGCATAAATTTCTGTCTTCCCTCTTACTATCCAGTTGCATATACTCCACCACAGTGGCCAGCAAGCTTTAGAAGCTGACTTTGTGCTGTCTGAATCAACCCACAACCACGTGCAAGTGCATCTGCCATCACAAAAGAAAGGGAGAGGGACACACATGCCCTGGAAGGAGGGACAGCCCAAACACCTTATGCTGCTGTAGAAACACAGCTCTAGGTTAAGAGCAAGACAAGGACTGTAGCCTTTTCTCTGGCTCAACCAGACAGTCAAAAAACAAAACACTCCTGCCATTTTCAACTCCAAAAGACATCATTTAATCTAATAAAGTTACTTGTCCTTAACAACTATGCCACAATTATTTCTTCTTCAAGCAGCAAAATAAAGTTTTAAAGAGCAGTAATTTCCTTGGCAGCTGCATGTCAGAAAAGTTGGCCAGTAAAGAAAGCTGCATGTCAGAACATACCATACCAAACCATACTGTGTCTCAGCAAGCAAGTAGGTGGTGAAGGCTGGTATCCCACACCAACATCTTCCCAGTGAATAACCATTTGATAGGTGTTCTAGACAGAACAAGCAGGGCTCTGAAAGCAAACTCTGGGTAAGCATGCTGGAGAAAGCAAAACAAGATGAAATTATTATAACATCCTCCTGATATCAGGAAAGTAATTTATGCATTTAGGACCTGGCTGTATGTTGGTACAGCACATCATGGGGGGGAAGGGAAGCCATGGTACTGGTAACAAGGACAGCACTGGCTGTGCAACTACAGGAAAAGGCCACACTGCAGAGAGCCTGCAAGACACAGCTGGGCTATGAGGCTCCACAGAGTGCTCAAGTCCAAGAAAGGTCAGGATGCAGGCCAGAGTAACTACACAAAACAGCAACCATGTTATTAACAATAAAGAAAAAAAACCTCATAACCTCTCACTCAACAACACTGAGCTAATTTCCAAGTGTGAGAAGATGGATGACAGATAAACATGATTTTAATCTAGACAGAAACAGTTAGATCTGCAGACTTCCCTACCCTGGGAAGGCTGCTTTGAAGTCTTGCCCTAAAACCAGAAAACAAGACCAGAAACGTCTCTCCTGAGGCTCCTAAAAAAAAATCTGGATGAGGAACAAGAATGTTATTCCAAACAATACACTGAAGCAACAGTTAAATTTAGTAGAAGAATTAGGAGAAAACAATCAGTCAAAGAAAGGCAACAGTTTAAGAAGAGGAGAGTGACTGTCACTGCTGCTAGTGACAGCACACAGCCAGGGAAGATGAGATGCTGACCCTAAACAGAAGTATTATTTGGAAATAGATCATCATCATCATCATCATCACAGAATTTTAGGTGTTGGAAAGGACTTCTAGAGATCACACAGGCCAACTCCCTTGCCAAAACAGGATCACCTGGGGCATGTCTCTCAGGAATGCATGCAGACAGATTTTGAAAGGCTCTAGAGAAGGAGACTCCTCAACCTCTCTGGGCAGCCTGTTCCTGTGCTCTGTAACCCTCACAGTAAAGATCCTCCTCATGTTACAGTCTTAAAGAAAACCTTCTATACTCAAGTTTATACTTATGATAACCTCTTTGGAATACAAATCCAACTTACAGAGTTAGACTGCAAAGAAGGTGTATGTGAAGACATGAGTTGGGTGACAAAACACAGTGCCAGCTGCAATGACAATGCAGAAATGGACATTTACAATTGCAACGTAAGTCAAAGTAGAGCCTTGATTTCAGAGGACCAAGGTTGGGTTATAATCAGCCAATTTTCATCTACCCTATATTGAAAACATGACAGGCCATGGCACAGCCATGGTGACACCCTTTAGACCATCCAGGATGTCATATCACACAGTATTTTGGAGATCACTGCTAATACACTGGTCTAATTCAACAGTAAGACTTAACAGCACAGGAGCCTCTTCAAATGTCATGCCCCAGGTCTATTTGAAGATTCTGCCATTACTTTTGACTTGAGTTTTCTTTTACAAAATCTGGTGTGCATTTGCCCTTTTCCTGTAGCTCTGGTCACATGCCCTCCAGTAGACAAGCCTCAGAGTTAAATCAGGGCAGAAGATGAGGCTTAGGAATGACAGATGTATACAACTGGTTATTTATTGGAAGCTAGGAATTTCCCATAATCACTACCAGAAACCTAGAAAATAATCATTTCAAGTGAAAAATAACAGCTTTTATAACCACCTCCTATTCAAACTGAGCTCTTTGATGTGCTTTATACAGTAATGATAAAAATTTCTACAGAAGATTAAGTGATTCAGTATTTGCTACACAGATTAGATTTCTGCTGCTTTCTGTAAGCAAATCAATAATAGAAAAATAAATGGCATTTGCATTTTGTCAATGGGAAACATGCTCTTAGGAAGATACATGGTAGGGATTATATTGAAGCAAGAGGCTTATTCTTTTCACAGGGGTTTAGTTTCACCTTCTCTATTTCACTTGTTCATTGTACCAGAAGCTCTAGCCAAGAAAGTGATGATTTTCCATTGTAAATGAATATACAGTGTCCCTGTGCAGATGACACATTAATGCAAGGTGTACAGTGTGGCTGTGTGATCCTTCTGTAAGCACTGGTGACCAATTCTGTCCAGAAAATACTGTCCCAGTAGGGTACCCTCCATGTATACCATATATTACAATCTATTTTCAAGCTAGCAGTAAAATCAGGGGGTTGTCTGCAGTAGGGGCAATCTTGGATTTTGGCTCTTTCAACAGCTGCTGCATTTGCCAGCACAGCAAAGTGTGATGACTACTGGAATGAAAACAGAGAAAGATTTGGCAAAAAGGACAAAAATTTTAGATGCATGCATGAGAGAAATGAATGTTTTCCCTGGGAGTAGTGGAGGCAACTGTGGTCAACATCTCTGGAAAAAGCCACAGAAGAAACAGTCCAAAGTTTTATCTATGTGATGTATCACCTTTCTTCCTTCTCCCATTTTTTTTCTGCTTCTCTGATTCCTGCCAATTGCATTTCCTTTATTTCCTAAAATCCTCTGAACAGTTTCCAACAAAGAAAAGTAGCACCAGTTTGGGTTTTTTTAAAGCCTATCCTGACCTCAAAAGAAGAAAATAGAATTAAAATTATTACATCCTACCCAAAGTACCCAATAGACAGAAGGTCTCAAAGAGAAGCCAGTACACTCTAGTTGAAAGAGTGTTTATATACTTCAGCCCCTAAACCAGGTATTTTTGGTGTCTCACTGCAGCCACTTGCAGCTTCCAACCATGAATGTGTTTTACTCAGATGGCTCAATCCCAGAAGAAGCTCCAAGTTAACTACAAAACCATTCTCACCTTTTAAGGTTTCATTCAACATTTTTTTTTCCATCAGGTATTCCTCCCATGGGCCAAATCAAAACTCAGGAGATAACCAAAACCTTGCTATAACCCCATGCATCATTTTGTTGGTTAAACAAACCTTGAAAGCTCCACATTCCTCCTGGCATCCATCATATTTAGGGATGTGTACTTCCTGAAGTAGCTGGGGCAAAAATCATGTCAAAAATCATGAAAATGCTCTGAGGGCTGCAGAGCAAATTCATGAGATGGGGAATCACTTGCAGGGTTACAGGTGGGGACTGGAAGAAACAGACAAATATCAGGAATTTCCTGGATATGTTCAACATAAACAGAAGTCTGTAATATCTCAGGAACCCAGAGACCTCAAGATGCCCAGAAAAAGAAAAAAAAAAGTATGTATCTACAAAATCTACATATTCAGTAATCAAGTTGTTATTGTCAAAGTGCCTTTATACTTGGTTCAAAGACAGGGTACATTTGTTTTTATGCAAAACCCAAACTGAAACTTAGGAGGCACTATGTTCATAGAAATGCTGATTTTTATCAAGGTTCTAGAGAAGCAAGAATTACCACTTGCAGTAGCAACTGAGGCTGGACATAACAGAAGGTCTCAAGAAGCTTGATGAACACACTAATGAAACAGTGTCAGCATTAAGAGTTAATTTTAATTTCAAGTCTCATTGGCTTAGCTGGCCATTCCCAAAAATACCAACCCAGCAGCTATAATTGCAATGCAGGTATATTTGGCTGCAGTCCCTCTGCCAATTCAGCAGCAGCAAATGCCTGAAAATTGCAGGGTGTAAGTTTATCAGAGTGGGTCTCACACACCACCGTGCTTTTTACTGCTAGGTACTGTATTTGATTAATCAGAATTGAAAGAAAGATATCACACTTTATGAAAGATTGTCTGTTCCCCCCCCCCCCAGCGTTAGAAAAAAAAAAAATAAAAAAAAAAATATCCCCTTTTTAAAAATTTTTTTTTTCCCCCCCCCCCCCAATCTCTGGAAAGAAACCAGTAAGAAAAATCAGAACATATTGGCTGATTAATGACAACAGCAGCACAGCTCAAAACTGTGCATTTCAGAGTTTCAAAGGTCATTTCTTTCCCATCACCGAGCAGAGAATTGCTGGTGCCAAGCAATGCCAAGACTTCTGCCAAGCAGCTATCAAATCTAGGCAAGATAAGGCAAGCTGGAAGAGATGTCTTTGGAACACAAGGGCAACCTCAACATATTTTCTCTGTACCAACCACATTCAAATTTCTTTTACAGCACCAAGAAACCAGCAACTGGCTTAGCTTCAACTGTGGCTCCCCGCTACCACTCACACATCTGCACTTCCTTTCCACACAACACCTGAAGTTCAGAATACAGTGAAAATTGTCCATGATAAATATATTTAAGGACATACTGGTAGGTAAAACAGTGCCAGACTGGCAGCCATTGCCAGCAAAATGCAGCACTAGAACCTTGCTGAGCATTCAAAACTCATTTTTCTCCTGCAGAAACCTGAACTGAAAACATTGGGAAGAAATAGAGATCCTTGAAAAGGCACCCAAGAGTTTTCATAGACTCATTTCTTTAATTTTGATTCCCAGCTACTGCAATAATATCTACTTTTCTTAAAAGACAAGCTGAAATATTCTGTTCAGATCTTCTGTCAAAAAGCTGCAGTGACAGCTCCCACCTTGCCAGTTGGAAAGTCTGATAAATGCAATCATCCGTATGCTGGAGTTTTCTCTCTTCTCTCAATCCACTTCACTAGGGTCAGAAAAACAGGCTTTGCAGGTGAGGTACAAAGCTCTTTGAGGCCACAGACCCTGCTATAACTTTGGAAAATGTTACATACTTGAGAAAGAGATCACATGCTGCAGGTAAGATGCAAAGCAAATGGTAANAAGCCGGGGGAAAAAAAAAAAAAAAAAAGAAAAAAAAAAAAAAAAAAAAAAAAAAAAAAGGTTTTGAAAGAGCAAAGATGTACCTCTGACAAAAGAAGTAAAAGGGTGTTGCATTTAGCATAATTATCTTCCTTAATTTTCTCCCTTCACTTATGCTTTCCAATACTGACAAGTCACTGAGTAAGATCAGTTCTTTAACATGAGATTTTAAAAAATCACCACTCTTAAAAAGGCAAAAATACTTGTGTAAATTGAATCCTGCACTTAGATCACACAGACTGTGAATTCAGGACCTTTTAAAATCTTGCTCTTATTAGGAAAAAATGTCATTATCCTTCAAAATGGTTCCAAAAAAGGGCACTTTCCTCTTTATAAAGAGTACAGCTTAGGGACACCCTGTCACAGTGATTTAAGAGGACAGCTATACCACCCTATTAGCAGAAGACATCACACAGCAGCAGAAGACAAGAAGCCATACTGTCCAGGACAGAGGATAAGCCCCACCATGAGAGACAGGTGACATCACCAGATAACCTGGGACTCCATATTACACACTACACCAGTGAGACCCATGCAACTAAATACCTCCCCGAGCCATTCATACCAGACAGGCCTTCGTTTGCCAGTATGCAAGAGGATGCTCATCATTTCTTGTAAAAGCAAACTCCTTGCATTCAAGAAATAGAAAACCAATGTTGTGAAGACGTCGACAACTCANCTTTTTTTTTTTAATCACTTAAAAAAGGCCAAATGGCATTACCATACTTTTTTCTCCATTTTCCTAACCTTCTACACAATTAATTTTCACACGTTCAAACACAATATCGTTTCTAACACAAGGAGATTTATGCACTCATTGCTTCACTGCAAGTTAAGTATATGAATATTTCTAGCTCAGGAAGTTAACCCAAAAATAACTTGGTTTTGANAAATATAAAAAATATAACACTGCTAAAACTTGCTCATCACTAGCAACAAAACTTAATTCTTGGGTGAACACAACATGGGCTGTAAGTGCCCTACACCCTATTACTGTGTTTCATATGGAAAGCAGATAAGGCTCCTCAGACAACAGCACTTAAATTATCCACTAGCTCNGACAGAGGATAAGCCCCACCATGAGAGACAGGTGACATCACCAGATAACCTGGGACTCCATATTACACACTACACCAGTGAGACCCATGCAACTAAATACCTCCCCGAGCCATTCATACCAGACAGGCCTTCGTTTGCCAGTATGCAAGAGGATGCTCATCATTTCTTGTAAAAGCAAACTCCTTGCATTCAAGAAATAGAAAACCAATGTTGTGAAGACGTCGACAACTCAGCCACGTCCTCCACTTGAAGGCTGGGAGAAAACCTGTCTGTGTCTATCCTCTCACTGCTTCGTGCAGAACGAGACTCCTGGGACCCTGGTGGCCAGCACGGAGGAAAGAGGAGAGCCAACAGTCAAGAGTGGCTTCTTTCAGCAATACTTCATTAATAATTTAGCTGTTAATGTAACCAGAGTGGCTGCAGGAGAAATGAACAGTATAGTTAGCTGTCCATTACATTGAAAGCATATCCTTTCAACTGTCTGTTTTCTACTGAAGCACTGGGGCTTCTTTTTCTTTCAAAGNCTTTGCAACATGACTGTTATCTCCATATTTCCAAAGACATAAATTTAAAAGGAATACTCTAAGGATTGACTTCTTTGCAGCTGATTACTGCACAAACAAGCTCAACCAAACTGTTACCACCACCGAGTAACACAAGTTCATTCCACATGTGAAGTCAAAAAGAACACCTGAAAGTGTCTGTGATACAATACCCCAAACACAGGTATCATTAACCTGAATTCATCTGAATTTCTTTTCAAAGCCACTACTTTTTTTAAAGAAAGTTTGCTAACTGAAATTTGAGACAAGAATGTAGAAGTCTTTAGGGACCCCACAAAGCAACTTAGCAACTGCAACATTCTTTCCAGCCCTGTCATTTTAATGAAGTTTAAAGACATCAGAACACCTCAAAACAAAAACAACAACAAAAAACAAAAACAAACAAACAACAACAAAAAAACTTATTTCTGAGAAGTGGGTTGTCAATTACTTTTTATATTCATAGCCATTTAAAAAAGAGTTAATGCACTAACACAAATCCTTAAATTCATTTAAAGAAAAATCTGGACACACGGCCTCAAAAATGTATAAAAATAATAACAAAATAATTCTTGATCTGTGTTTAAGATAAAACCGAATCCATTTGGAAACTATGTTTCTACAAAAACAAAAAGTCAAGTAAAAACACAACACACATTTCCTTGCAACGCCTGCTTGCAGTGTCCAAACTGCTGCCAGAAAATAATTCTGCCATGCTCTGAACTGGGAGACTGGAGCCACTCCTTTTGCAGTCAGGAAACACCAGGAGAACCTGCATAATTCCAAAATCTTTACCTCTGCTGGTATGATTTAAAGGACACTTCTCACAAAGATATCAAAATATACCTACAACTGTCTCTACTGCAAAACTACGTATTCACATTACGATGGAAAACCAGCAGAAATGACTTAGATGTGACTCAAAGTGGGGATATAAAAGGGATATTTGAACCAGCCTTCTCAGCCAAGCTTAGACAACAACATTGGACAGGTCTGCTTAGAGCAGCAGGCCTTTAAGCAACAGCAGGAAGGCAAGAGAGCAGTCCAGAAGCCTCTCTATCTGAAACAGAAGTGGCACACAGTGACATCATGGCACACACACAGAACTGAGCTGAGCACCAACTCCAGCCTGCCTGCAGCACAGTCTTTCTTGGACACACTGCTGATGCAAAAAAAAAACAACCCCAAGAACCCCTTGTGGTGCTGTTTGCCCCATTCTTTTTCCAAGCTCCTCCATTTTTCTTGTGGCCCTAGGACCAAGCCCCCACAGAAGAGCAAAAAGGCTTGTGGGCACCTCCCCTCTGAAACACTGGCAAAAGGGGTGAAGTGGAAGTGACTGAAAACCCACCATTTCCTAACGTCCTATGTACAAAATCAATCAGAAATCGGCTTCAGCAATTAAGTGATAATGAATTATTGATTACACTCACTTTGGGGAACTGAGCACTTACCAGCATTTAGGAAACTAAAGAAACTGAGGTAGGTAAGTGGAAGCTCTATGTTATGAATGGCATAAAGCAGGGCAGACAGCAAACAATTTGCCTGATGTTGCACACTGCCAAGAATCACCGTTATCTCTAAAATGTTATCTTGCATCTATTTGTACATGATCACACATCACCTTGATTTGTGTCCCCCTTTATCCACATAATAAAATATTTCCACTCAAGAGAGGCACAGTGAGCACCCCATATACAAGATTCAATCATTTCAGTGACCACAACTCACTACCTTGTGCAGCAGGGAATACTGTGTTCAAAAGTGAAGAGCAGCAAAATAGGAACCAAGGAAAAAAAACCCCAAAAACCAAACAAACCCCACAATTTAAAATGTGATCTACAGCATATGTTCAGTGGCAGAGCTGCTTCTGAGAAAGCAAAGAAGGTCTTCAAGTCCTGCTACTTCACTATACTTAAATTCTAAGCATAGCATATCATTCAAGTCAGTCAACTTTTTTGTCAGTGCAAATAACTTCAATTAGAAGGTCGATAGAAAGCCAAGGAATTCAGTCTTGGATTTAAAACACTCCTGCCGGCCACTCAAGGCTGTCAGTTATACCACACAGGCACATTTCCTACCACTAAGATGGAAAAGTAACCTAGGAAAGAGAATACCATATGCTTCTATCATACTTCACACCTCAGCTTTCCCCTTTTTGCACTATGAAAAGCCAGCTTGATAGCTGAGGGCATGAACATTCACTGCACACCATGCTGTCTACCCTGCCCCTTGCCAGTTCTTCACCAAGCAGACACCCCTATGCAGTGTCTACGGGCACTTAAACATAATTCTCTCCCACTCCCAGAAACACAGAATGTTAGGGGTTGGAAGGGACCTAGAAGATCATCTAGTCCAACCCCCCTGCCAGAGCAGGGTCACCTAGACCAAGTCAGCCAGGAACACATCCAGACAGGTCTTGAGTGTCTCCAGAGAAGGAGACTCCACAACCTCCCTGAGCAGCCTGTTCCAGAGCTCTGGCACCATCACTGTGAAAAAGTTTTTTCTTGTGTTTCCCCTAAACCTCTTGTGCTCCAACTGACTCCCGTTGCCTCTCGTCCTGTCACTGGATGACATCGAGAAGAGTCTGGCTCCATCCTCTCTACACTCACCCTTATTATATGTATAGACATTGCTGAGGGCCCCCCTCAGTCTCCTCTAGGCTAAAGAGCCCCAGCTCTCTCAGCCTCTCCTCAGCAGGGAGATGCTCCATTCCCCTAATCATCTTGGTGGCCCTGCGCTGGACTCTCTCCATTAATTCTCTGTCTTTCCTAAACTGGGGTGTCCAAAACTGGACACAGTACTCAAGGTGGGGTCTCACCAATGCAGAGTAGAGGGGGAGGAGAACCTCCCTTGACCTGCTGGACACA
>VYZU01056124.1:156050-177875 GCA_013401355.1 Ceyx cyanopectus | reverse complement strand
TCCAGGACCTTTCAAACATTATGGAGATTGGCCTGGCAACGATATCTGCCATCTCCCTCATTACTCATGGGTGTATCCCATCAGGGCCCATAGACTTGTGCATGTCCAATTTGCTCAACTAGTCTCCAACCCAAGCCTCTTCAACTGAGGTTAAAATTTCCTTCCTGCAGAATTCCTCTGTGGTCTTGGAGACCTGGGACTCCTGGTAGCTGGCCTTAGAAGCAAAGATCAAGGCAAAGGTGGCATCAGTAACTCAGCCTTCTCTCTGTCCTTGGTCACCAGGGCACCCACTTCAACCAATAGCAGGCCCACACTGCCTCTAAACTTCTTTTTGCCTCCAACATACTTGTAGAAGCTTTTCTTGTTGTCCTTGACCTCCCTCACCAGCTTAATTTCAAGGGAGGCCTTAGCTTTCCTTGTTGCACCCCTGCATCTTTTGACAACCTCCTCATATTCTTCCCAAGTGGCCTGTCCCTCCTTCCATGTTTTGTATATTTCCCAATTCAGCTTAAGTTTTACCAGTAGCTCCCTCTCAACCATGCAGGTATCCTGACTCTCTTACTAGATTTCCTGCTTTTTGGGATACACTGATCCTGAGCCTGGAGGAAATGGGCATTTGAATATTTATTATTATATTTATTTATAGAGCTTTTATTTTATTATAATATGTATTTATTTATAGAGCTTTCCCTCTCAACATCAGTGGTGAGAGTCAAGGCAGACAGAGATGAAGCTTTAGAGACTGGCAGCCATGTTTCACCCCAGTGGCATTAACCTGCACTGAGCACCCCAGTGGTGTCCTGCCAGCTGCTGACTGCTGCTCAGCTCCACAACAGGAATGCTGGTGATGTCAGCATCAGCAGGGGCAAGATTAATGTCAGTACTTGCAACACAGTCCAGCCTTGCAGACTAGGATTCCTTTCAGGAATGGGCAGCTTTCTGGCTGGAATCTGAGAAGACTGGAGACAGGGTGCAGCCATACCACATGTCTTACAGGATCACATTACTCTGCTTTCCTTGGCTACAGTTTTCCTTATCTGTTAATGATTACTAGTGCTCTCCCATCCCATGCGAATGCTTCAAGCATCCATAATTTATGTTTCCATCCTGCTCAGATGCTGAGGAGACAGGCATCTGAAGATATATACTGATCAGGAGTTTTCCAAATATATAAACTGTTTTTTAAGAAGCATCATAAAAAATGCAAAGTATTCATATTCATGCCCACAGGTGTATCTTGAATAATTTATTCCTCAGTAGTCAGGGGAGTCATAACCAAAAATCTTTAAGCAGGTATGCTGCTAATATCCAGTCCAAAGTTACTGATTAAAATATAGATAGGCCAACCCTAAACCAGACAAACTCCAACTTCCCAAACTCCTGCCTGTTCAACTGTCAATTAGGTTCAATTCACACAGTGACTCTCTACAGATAAGTGATTCCTGGACCTAGAAATCAAGTCATTTTAGATACAGAAATCAACTATCTCCTCATTTACAATTACAAGGGCTTAATCAGAAACCCTGGTATAGGGTCAATTTTTGTCTTCCTCTTGCATGCACACATCATACCTACCTCATACTTCTGTTGAATGCCAGGGCACAATTTGAGTGAGGAGGAGAAGGGAACAACTTGGGAAGCTTTTTTAAAACAGGTTGGGAAATCTGTACACTTTCAAGTATCCAAAATGGATAAAAACATTTACTACAACATTTCAATAACACCTTTTATTTTCCAAAACAACAGGTCAACAGTTCTTCCAAACTGAAGTGAACAACACTGGAATATTTACTAAATCTTCACCAAGCAAGTTTCCTTACAGGGATGCAAAGTATCTTGAAAGGCTTGTGTTTGCAAAGAGCCAACTCATCCCACCTTCAAGGGCCTGACTGGGAAGCACGGAAAGAGTGCCTGGTCTCCCAAAAGTCACTGCCCCTTTGAGATATCCCATCCAAAACTGAGATAACCATGAGGTAGTTTAGAAGTCTAAATCACGTGGGTTTAATTTTACCTGATGGGCCTTACAAAGGTCTCTTCCATATAGGGCCAAAGGAATTTAGACTGATGGCTTATTAAATGTGTCTGATCACACAAGTGGGCTGCCTCGTTTTGCAACTGTTGATCAGCAAACAAATGAAGCACCAACACTGCAGTGAAAAAAGAGCCAAACTGTGCTTTACAGGCTGAACAGTTTCCCTCATGAGACTATGTAGGAGGAGCAGTGTCAGGAACTCTGGCTTCAACCTTAGCTAGGACAAGAATATCCTCCCATTGATCACAACTGCTTTTTGTATTTTCAGATTTGACTCAGCTAATTGTCCATTAAGCTCCAATAAGTTGGACATTTAGCTACAGATAACACAAGGAAATTGAAAAGTAAGCAGCCTGAGGCTACCCTGAGGACTGTTAACCAAGCAGCAAGGCAGAACTCCATTAAAACAATTCATCAGAAAACCTATATAGTCCATTGGCAGATTTTCAAGGATCCCATTAGAAGTTTTAAGGATACCCAATCTGATAAGACACTGAAGTCTAACTCATGTAGAAGTCATTAATAAAAGAGAGAGCCTTTAACTTTGAAAGCTAGAAAGATATCAAACCTGCTGCAGGAAGAGATATTGAGCATTTCTGCTGTAACTAATATGCACAGTTTTGCATAAGAATGGCAAAAGCTTTCTATACTATATTAAAAGGGAGACTGATGAAAAGGTATAGCTCTGCAAACCAAGGTCTGCAAGTACCCACTATTTTTGGGTGAACTCTGTTGATGTAACTAAGAGACAAAGACTTTTATATTACCTTTGAAGAGCCTACATCCAGAAACTCTGAATGAGGAGTTCTCCATGAAATGTCTATTAATATCTCAGTTCTTGAAAAGGACAGGTACAAAAACCACTTGAAATTGCAGTGCAAACAGAAAAAAATCTGCTGTAAAACTCTTCGTTTCCACATTTTAAGAAAACCTGAAGGAGGAAGAAAAGTGGCTATTGTGTTCTTACACTTAATTAACATATAATGCAAGTATCATTATATGTGGAGAAATCAAATAAGGTGACTGAAATTATTCTGAACTTTTTTTTGGAAAAGAAAAGTTGCAGTGGAAAAAAAAATTCTTCAAAGAAATGTGATGCTGGAACAAATTCTTACAGAAGAAAAAAATATATGTTAAAAATATTAAAATTAAAATATCTCAAACTTACAATACTCCATGGAAGATTTTCAGGGTACAAGGATACTCCATGGAAGATTTTCAGGGTACAAGGACAACTTATGAACAGTGCAAACTGACAGTAATCTTAGGAACTCTACTAAGAATATCCTTTTTATCTTCTAGGCACTATGCTAATATTCTCATCAAATCACTTTAGTGAGAAGTGCACTCCTGACTTGTTCATTGAATGTGGTAGGTTTTTTTCAGAAGTGAAAAGGAATTGGTACCCAAAACTCACACACTGCTTGCAGATCTAGGGGAAGAAGATCCATTGGACAGTAAAAGGATAAAATGCTCATGGGTGGTTTTAGATTTCACAGGCTGAAATATTCCAGGGCTTCACTTTTCTGTCACCTTTACACTTGCTGATATTATCAAAGCCAGTACATTTGCAAGATTGAAAATGCCTAACAAATGAAAGTAGATCCCACCTTTGAAGAAAAAGCTAGGAAACAGAAAAGTTTCTTAGAGAATGTAAAATTCCAACAGAACTTGATTTAATAAAGGGCAAGTTTAACACACAGACCCTCAGCTACATGGTAAAGTGAATTATCTGTTCACTTAAAAGTTTAAAAAGGTTGTTTTTTGGTGGGTTTCTTGGTGTTTGCTTGGAGTTGGTTGGTTTTTGTGGGTTTTTTTTTGTTGTTTGGGTTTTGGGGTTTTTTGACAATTTTACCAGTAATTCCACACAGGATTATTTCACTCAGTCAAGTATTTAAAATTCAACCAGCACTTTATTAAGAGATGTGACTAACATCACCTACATAGATTCTTTTTGTTCCTCTGCACCTTCTTTCAAAGGCTCCTCTTAAAAGACAAAAAAAAAAAAGGCTTTTTTTTGGGTTTTAATAGACAGCAATCACCACACACAGTTGGTTCTTGCTAGCCAATTCTGAATTACACCTAATTAGTTTAATGATTTCATCTCTTCAAGCTGATTGAGCAGCAAGGACCATTCTTACACACACTAGAATTCCAGGAGCAGTTTGCATTCTGCCAGCCTGAGAGGATCTTTATCACAGCATCTCTGTTTTGTCTTCCCACAGGCAAAGCCTAGGACTATTTTACAGGACATCAAGTCCTTGATAAGACTTATTTCTTATTGTTTTTCAGATCATGGAAGATTTAGTCCCCCAGCCCCAAGATCACCCACCTAAGATCAGCATCAGAGCTGTTTTGCTTCTGAAGTTCATTAACTGCCACGTGTATTAACTGCTGACTCAATTTATCTGCTCATGAAGACCTGATGGGCAGGTAAAGCAGAGCTACTATGCATATTTAACACCACAAGGAGCTGCTCTAGCATATTTTATATCAGTCTCTCTACCAGTGTCCACATTCACAAATTACTGAGCTATTTATACATGTACACCTTGCGTTGTGTGTCAAACAAATATTGACTGCACTTTGTAAATGATCCCTAAAAATGGAGGAATCTGCTGAAGATGCACAATTCACCTTGAAAACTGTATTGAGAACCTAGGAAGCCAAGTCCCAGGCAGTCTGCTCTAGTCAAACACCACCTTCCAAACTCAATGGGAATTCCACTAGCCCAAATCTGGGCCTTAACACGAAGCACAGGGGGAAGGACAGGTACAAGAGCAAGTCCCACAGTAAAAGATCATCCTACTCAAAGTTTCCTATTGCAGTGATTTTGTATTCCATTGAATTTAAGATCCAAATCAAGAAGAAAGATTAAGTGGACCATGGAGTACAGAGAAGGCACTCACTGGTAAACAGCAATACAGCCTGGGACTAGATTGCAGCCAAAGAAAGGCAGCATAGCAGTAGCAGTGCAAGAGCACTTACAATAGAATCACTTGGGCTGGAAATTACTGAAAGTACTGAAATGCAAGTAGAAGGGAGGCAAGATAAATCAGATATGGAAAGAAGCAAGCAAAGACTTAATCAGCATCAAGATGCAGCTTCAGAACAACGATACAGACCCCCAAAAAAAAGTTCTAATTTGACAACTTGTCAAATACATGGATTTTCGTAATTTTATCAGTGTGTTTAGATCATGTTTCACATTTTTCTAAACTTTAACTCCTATGTTTGAATAAACTTACTGATCACTGTAAAAATAACAAAGATAAAAAAATCAGAATACTTGAGAAAAATTCCCCATTTCAAGAAAAATCTGATGTTGCATCCAAACCCTATCAGCAAGACAGAACATTTCTTCCAAGAAAAGAATTTGAACTATAGAAAGATATGCCTGTTATTTGTAGCATNGTAATCTTAGGAACTCTACTAAGAATATCCTTTTTATCTTCTAGGCATTATGCTAATATTCTCATCAAATCACTTTAGTGAGAAGTGCACTCCTGACTTGTTCATTGAATGTGGTAGGTTTTTTTCAGAAGTGAAAAGGAATTGGTACCCAAAACTCACACACTGCTTGCAGATCTAGGGGAAGAAGATCCATTGGACAGTAAAAGGATAAAATGCTCATGGGTGGTTTTAGATTTCACAGGCTGAAATATTCCAGGGCTTCACTTTTCTGTCACCTTTACACTTGCTGATATTATCAAAGCCAGTACATTTGCAAGATTGAAAATGCCTAACAAATGAAAGTAGATCCCACCTTTGAAGAAAAAGCTAGGAAACAGAAAAGTTTCTTAGAGAATGTAAAATTCCAACAGAACTTGATTTAATAAAGGGCAAGTTTAACACACAGACCCTCAGCTACATGGTAAAGTGAATTATCTGTTCACTTAAAAGTTTAAAAAGGTTGTTTTTTGGTGGGTTTCTTGGTGTTTGCTTGGAGTTGGTTGGTTTTTGTGGGTTTTTTTTTGTTGTTTGGGTTTTGGGGTTTTTTGACAATTTTACCAGTAATTCCACACAGGATTATTTCACTCAGTCAAGTATTTAAAATTCAACCAGCACTTTATTAAGAGATGTGACTAACATCACCTACATAGATTCTTTTTGTTCCTCTGCACCTTCTTTCAAAGGCTCCTCTTAAAAGACAAAAAAAAAAAAGGCTTTTTTTTGGGTTTTAATAGACAGCAATCACCACACACAGTTGGTTCTTGCTAGCCAATTCTGAATTACACCTAATTAGTTTAATGATTTCATCTCTTCAAGCTGATTGAGCAGCAAGGACCATTCTTACACACACTAGAATTCCAGGAGCAGTTTGCATTCTGCCAGCCTGAGAGGATCTTTATCACAGCATCTCTGTTTTGTCTTCCCACAGGCAAAGCCTAGGACTATTTTACAGGACATCAAGTCCTTGATAAGACTTATTTCTTATTGTTTTTCAGATCATGGAAGATTTAGTCCCCCAGCCCCAAGATCACCCACCTAAGATCAGCATCAGAGCTGTTTTGCTTCTGAAGTTCATTAACTGCCACGTGTATTAACTGCTGACTCAATTTATCTGCTCATGAAGAC
This sequence comes from Ceyx cyanopectus, assembly GCA_013401355.1. NCBI lineage: Eukaryota > Metazoa > Chordata > Aves > Coraciiformes > Alcedinidae > Ceyx > Ceyx cyanopectus. Next base: position 171,265 of record VYZU01056124.1, on the reverse strand, counting down.
CTGATGGGCAGGTAAAGCAGAGCTACTATGCATATTTAACACCACAAGGAGCTGCTCTAGCATATTTTATATCAGTCTCTCTACCAGTGTCCACATTCACAAATTACTGAGCTATTTATACATGTACACCTTGCGTTGTGTGTCAAACAAATATTGACTGCACTTTGTAAATGATCCCTAAAAATGGAGGAATCTGCTGAAGATGCACAATTCACCTTGAAAACTGTATTGAGAACCTAGGAAGCCAAGTCCCAGGCAGTCTGCTCTAGTCAAACACCACCTTCCAAACTCAATGGGAATTCCACTAGCCCAAATCTGGGCCTTAACACGAAGCACAGGGGGAAGGACAGGTACAAGAGCAAGTCCCACAGTAAAAGATCATCCTACTCAAAGTTTCCTATTGCAGTGATTTTGTATTCCATTGAATTTAAGATCCAAATCAAGAAGAAAGATTAAGTGGACCATGGAGTACAGAGAAGGCACTCACTGGTAAACAGCAATACAGCCTGGGACTAGATTGCAGCCAAAGAAAGGCAGCATAGCAGTAGCAGTGCAAGAGCACTTACAATAGAATCACTTGGGCTGGAAATTACTGAAAGTACTGAAATGCAAGTAGAAGGGAGGCAAGATAAATCAGATATGGAAAGAAGCAAGCAAAGACTTAATCAGCATCAAGATGCAGCTTCAGAACAACGATACAGACCCCCAAAAAAAAGTTCTAATTTGACAACTTGTCAAATACATGGATTTTCGTAATTTTATCAGTGTGTTTAGATCATGTTTCACATTTTTCTAAACTTTAACTCCTATGTTTGAATAAACTTACTGATCACTGTAAAAATAACAAAGATAAAAAAATCAGAATACTTGAGAAAAATTCCCCATTTCAAGAAAAATCTGATGTTGCATCCAAACCCTATCAGCAAGACAGAACATTTCTTCCAAGAAAAGAATTTGAACTATAGAAAGATATGCCTGTTATTTGTAGTCTTCAGCTCTTGACTAAAATTAGGTAGCACTAATAGCATAAAAGATAAAAGGAAGAAAGAGTTGGTGTTAAAAAACCCCCACAACTGATTAAATGGGTAAAAAGGGAGTAGACTGAGGAACAGATCTTGCCCAAATAGATGCTGCTTATCAGGAACACAACATGTTCCTTTGCAACCAAGATATGGGTATCTGTGTGGGCAGCTGAGGACAAGAACAAGCAGAGACCAACAGCTCCACTTAGAAAAATCACTGCCTCAACAACATCCACACCAACACCAGTTAGCATTACACCACTGTCTCAGAAGAGGAATCTTCTGTCCTGGTAGCCAACAGCACAAGCAGTGGAAGGCTGGCTTAAAATGCCTTTGAATAGGACAGTTTTACCAGCACTAAAGGCTGAATGTAAAAACACCCCCAAACACACAACCAAGTTACTGCAGATTAACAAGTTTCTACAGGTCAGGTAAGTATCTGGATATACAGTCAGTCCTTGCTAAAGGGACTCCATTCCTTAACAGAGGTACTAACTGAGTTAAACACTTTCTGTCCAGGTGCTTGCAAAGTTCTTGGTTTTTTGTTGTTATTGGCTTATTATTTAAGCTATTTTAATTTTCACTTTTTTTAACACATGAGCTCTTCTGTCAAAAATCTTTCAGCAGGCAGTAAATTTATGATAAACTGATTATACTAATTATATTATAATATATATTATTACCTCCATCCATGATCTACTTACACTTCAGACAAGGACAATCTGTCATTCAATGTTTCACTTTAGAGATCTTAAAATACATGATTAAAACTGGTTTAGCTTGAAATATTCCATTCCTACCTTTTAGCATATCCTGTTATGTGGCCTTGGTTGGACTCCAAGATCTTCAAGGCCTTTTCTAACCTCAGTGACTCCATGATTCTTGCTAGGGCAGAACAGCTCTGCTTTAATACTTGAAAAAAAGTGCCCAAAATCATGAACAACCACTGAGACATAAAATCTTTCTCCCTCATATTCAGAACCTACCTGCTGATAATGAAACCATTTTCCAGTTCAAACACTGAAAATGTCAGTTTAAACACTTATTAGAGTGCCTTGTACCACAGGTAGGACCTCCACAGCTTCAGTCTTCAGCAGGTAGGACAACTGAACAGTGACAACCTAATAGGCTCACTACTAATTAATAAAACACATCATTAGGTGCCACAAGGGACAAGCAGTGGAGAGCATTGCTATCATCACAGCAGATCTCCCACTACAGATTTTTCAGGCCTGCTCCATTAGTGCATTTCTGCTTACACAGACAGAGCAACCACAGGACAGAACTTATCATAGAAAAGTATTCTGGTGAGATTTACCAGCTTGGAAAACTAAACTCAACTAAAATATAAAAAAAAAAACAACAACAAAAAAAACCAACAAAAAAACAAACAAACAAAAAAAACCAAACAAAAAAACCACATCAAAAAAAGGCCAACCACAGCTCAGAAAATAAACTGTTCCCAGGTGATAAATTCATTTTCTATTAGGCCTTCCTACTCTTCTGCCCTAAAACACAGGTCCTTCAATCTCAGCTCATTTCACCATTGCTGCCTAACAAACCATCATCTCTCTGTTCTCAATAGATTTACAGCAAATGGAGCCATTTTATTAATCACTTCATATGTAATCAGCATACAAATGGAAGTGGGGTGCAGGTTGCTGTTGTCACAGTAAGCAGGAATTGTTTTCATCCTTAGTAGAGAGCTTGCTAGTCTCCCAGTGTATCAGCCCTGCAGACTGAGCGTGAGCTTAAAAATAGTTTATTTTGTATTTGTATGAAAAGTGCACTTTCACTACTTATACTGAATAATTTCCTCTTCCTATCAGAACGTGTCAGGGTCACCCTGCAGTCAGGCTTCCACCCTGACAACACTGCCAACTGCAGACCACTGTTGTGACAAAGATGGAACGACTGGAACCTTCTGGGCCCTGCAACTCCCACTCAAGGAATCCACGAAGTCTAGCCAAGGACACATCCCTTTCCCTGCTGCAAGTGAAAAACCCTGAAACCTACACGAATAGTAGTTTACATGAACTGGTTTACATAGTTCACACAGAAAAAATAGTTTACATGAAACCTACAAAATAATCCTTACTTCAGTCCCTGCATCAAAACTTCGCTTGCAAAAGTCTGACAACAGCCTCAAACATCCAGTATCCAAAAACTGATCCACGAACTTGTGGGCACTGGCTCTGGCAAGACATCCCAAACATTCTCCCTAGCATGGATGTGGAGCTTTGCACTAAGCTTTCTGCTCACCAGCTGCTTTCATCACAACTGCTCCCAGAACTACCTCTCCAGACAGCATCCAAGGCTTGCTGCACATCACCCACTCCTCGTGTTACTTTGCCAACTTGCCAGTGTCTTGACTTGCCAAAGCTAACACAAGAATCCCTGTCCATCTCGACTGCAGAGGTGCTACACAAACCTACAGCTGGCTTGTGCACTGAGAGGCAAACATTGGTAACAGCACTAAACCCAGGTTAAGAGCTTTTAAGAGGATTGCATCGAAAATACTGAATAGACCTACTGTACACACAGGACAAACACAAGCCTCCAAGCTGAGTGGTTTTCTTGCTCTCTCTACTCACACTGCAAGAGAACAGCACAATATTCAGAAATGTTCTTCCCACTCAGTACACAGAGGTTTTTGGAAAATAAATTCTACTGAAAGCAATCCCTCTGAACATCAGGAGAAATAAAGACCCACGCTGTAGCATTTTAAACCAGCAGACATTACACGGTGCAGATTAACAAGGTAACTTTTCTCTTTGGGCAGCTCCTACCCCTGCTTGATTTTGGGGATGTTCTGGTTTTTCCCTAGGGTTTTGAGATCTAGTTACAAATTGTTGCCATGAAGGCACACCAGCACATTTCTATTGTCTGTGGAACAGGCTCCCAATCCCAACACTATTACACCAAAAGACTGGAAGGAAACAAGACAAAAGCCTCCCCTTAACACAGAGTAAGTTGAGTACATTTTAAGAGATGTAATATCTACATTAGATATTTGGCTTATCCATTAGAAAGACCCTTAAACTGAATTGTGACATCCTGAGGACCACACTCAGGGATTCCTGTGGTGCACTGCAATCTGACTCTCCAACCTAACATTTTTAAGACCTACTCCAACAGCTAAAACAGGAAGGTTTGTCATGGTCAGAAAAAAAAAAAAAAGTAGTCTTCCTTTTCTACTCACTGTGTAAATACTACTTTTAAAAAAAGCAGTTCATTTAGTTAAATCTTTGTGACTCCTGCCATCATTTCTCTCCTTAATGGACATTAAAACAGGTTGAAGAAAAGATTATGTTCAAAAAATACTCAGATTTAAGTTTCTTTGAATAAAAAAAAAGAAAAAAATTTGCCTTCAAGATACAGCACAGTGGTAGTCAGGATCACAGAAAGTCCATTTTTCTTTTAGGGGCTGTTTACATTTTATTCATTTATTCAGCTATAATGTATTTGCAATTCTCTGAAGCAATCCTTCCCTAAACTCACTGTAACTGTCTGTAGCTCAGCTCATATTACTTAAGCAATACAAACTGGGCAAGAAGATAAACACAGATGTCTCTTTTCTAACAATTCTTCTACAGTAACTTAACCAGGTAACAGTGTTACCACCTGAGATGGTAATTGGAATCCTTTCAGGACCTAACCCACATCCAGGAACTCCTGGGATGACACTGAGCCAAAGTAAAGCTCTGGGAACTGGGTCAGGCCAAGGCACATACAGCAGAGCACAGCCTGCTTGTACTGGCAAGAGCCCTGAGAGATTAAAGAGTCTGAGTGTGCCTGCGTGTGTGTGCATGCACCCCAGAGCTTGATAAGGCTTGAAATAAGGCAGGGACTATAAAAAAAAAAATGCCAGAGAATCAGAACACTCCTGTTCAGGGAACAGAGGTTAAAACTCCAGATCAACAGTCTATTTCTGATCAATTTATCAATTGCAATTACAAACTGAAATTAAACCAGCCTGGTGTGAGTTCGTGCCATATATCATAACGAGCTAAAACATTTCCCATGAAGCTCTTTCAGGATCAAAAGCACTGTAATATTAAAAATAAAGATTCAAATAAAGATCAAACTTTGCCTTGCAGATTTTCACCGATAGGATCAAGTCACTTCTGCATGCTAACAAAACCACCATTTAGACACAGACACTACACAGTGTTTGCTTTTCTGTTAACTGAAATTGATTCCCAGGGTTTCAAGGTTTCTCATCTGTACCTCAAACAAATAAACAAACAAACAGACTCAATAGGGAAAGAAGTATTTTCAGGAGTTAGCAGAACTAAAATTCAAAACAGAGTGAATGCTGGGCAGAGACAAACTAACTCTCCCTGTGGGAAGCTTGTAGGGGTGCCAAAATATACAGAGGAAGCAACATTTAAAAAACAAATCCCCAAAGAACCCATATTCTCTTCTTCAAAAGAAAAGCAGACCACATTAAAAAAAGAGAAAGGTTTCAGAAAGCTCCTTGATTCTGCCCCAAAGAAAGCCAGAGTCTCTGGTTAATAACTGCAGGGTAATTTGTGCAAGAATGGCAGTTTGCTGTAAAAAAAAAAAAAAAAAAAAATGAAGTACAAACTCCCAAATGAGAAACAGGTCGCTTTGGTCACTGCCCCCAGGCCAAGGTGGAGCAGGAACACGGAGTGTGGGTGGCTGGGAAATCTTCACATGTAGCGAAGTGGAACCCTCCACGTTAATCTAAGGGCGATATTACAAACAAATATACTCACCACATGGAAACACAGTACCTTGCAATGAATAATTAGGTGCAACTTCGGCAACATTACCATAGTAAAATGGAAATTAATAAGGAAGAAGGCAATGTGATCCAGTTCAACAGACCTGAGCTTTGCCTGAAGCTTTCCAAAAAAGGAACTAGTGAAATAGTTTTGCAGAGACTCAAACCTACACAAGACTCATGAATGGCTTGTCTCAGATGAAGTTTGAAGTTAAGCAATTTCAAAACAGCAAGTCCTATCACTTTTCTCCTCCTTCCTACCCATCCAAACCAAACTAAGAACAAACTTTTACCCTGGAAACTGTGAAACTTATCGGTTCTAGGTGAAAAAACAAAAAAACAAAAAAAAAACCCACAAACAAACAACACATACACAAAAAAAACCAAACCCCACCGACTTGATAATGCGAGTTTTACCCACTCCGTGTCATCACTTCATCGCCAAGGCGCGATTCGGAAACAGCCCCAGCAACATGCGGCCAGGCTCCTTACACTGCCTGGAAAGGCGCCCGCTAAGATCATGTTGCAGAAATAATTCACACCTGCAGCAAAGCTGCACAAAACATCATCAACTCGCCGACTTGACAGACATACGCAGGTCGCAGGGAGGGGGTTTGGGGGAAACAAAAGTTTCTACACAGACGAGGGTGAATAAAAAGTAGGAAATCCCCCTTCGACACCCCAAGCGAAACCAGGCGGGGCTCGAGCGGTTCTCTTGGCCGCGGCCCCGCCAGCCCAAGCCCGCCTGCACAACGGCGGAGGGGCCACTGCACCCGGCCGGCCTGCGCCGCGGACCCCGGGAAGGCCTCGGTAGAGAAAAGGGGGCCCGGGGCCCTTCGGTCGGGCGGCGGCTTCGACGCCCAGACTCGGCCCAGTAGCGCCCGACCCCAATGGTCGCCCCGGAACCGTCCCGCCCGCTCCGCCCCCGGAACCCTTCCGGGCTCCTCGCCTTCACGCCGGCCCCACGCAGCCCGCGGCGGGGGCGTCGGGACCACCCCGAGCACGCCCTGAGGGGAGGGAGGGGACGGAGACGCGCGCACGCCCCCGCCGTGGGCATCCGCGCCCGGCGCGGAACGGCGCGGCCCGGCCCGGCCCACCCAGTAAGCGAGCGGCGGGGCAGGCGGTGCCCCGCACCCGGCCCGCCCGGGGGGGTGGAGAGGAGGCCTCCGGCGCCCCCAGCCCGGCCCGCAACCATCTGCCGCGGAGAGGCTGGGGGAGGCAGCGAGGACCCGGCGCCCTCCCACGCCGTGTGGAGCACGCCCCCTTGCTCCCGGGCAGCGCCCCGGGACGCCGCCGCCGCCGCCGCCACTCACACTCACACTCACCCGCTGAGCCCAGCAGCAGCCACAGCAGCCACATGGCCCCGGCGCCGGCCGCTCCGTGAACTTCGGGGCTGCTCCGCCAGTCCGAACCCGACGGAGCCTGAGGCCGGGGGCCGCGGGGTGGAGAGGGGGCGGCGGGGCGGGGGGAGGGTCAGAGGGCGGTGCCCGCTACCGCCCCGCCCCACCGGACGGTCGTGCCCACCCGCCGCCGCCTCCTCGGCCCCGCCCGGTCTTGACAGCACCCCCGCCCGGGCGGTACCTGGCCTCGAGGGACCGCGGCGGGGCCGACCCCCAGGTCCAGGAACAGGCCGGGAAGTCTTGCGGGGGCTGCGAACCTCGCCGCCCGCCCTCGCACCTGGGAAAGCCCAACGGGGAGCCCCGGTGAATGGGGCTCTGCCGCCGTCCCGACCCGCAGGCCCCCCGTACGCCGGTCTGCTGCCGCGGAATGCGGGCGGCTCGGCTTGGCTTGGCGCGGCTCGAGTTGTCGCCCGGCGTGACAGCCCCGCAAGCCGTGCTGGGGTACAGGCCCCTCGTTCCACGGCTGTCGCCTGGCTTGCATACAGGTAGTAGCATGGCACTGCTGCAGGCTTGCTGGTGGCACTGGGAGCACTGCCTTGTTTCATCCTTGCTGGTGGCACTGGGAGCTTGTTGCTGGCGTCCAACAGCGAGTTAGTTGCCCAAAATGCACAGCCGCTGGGAGCCACCACGGCTTGTTGTCTATCAGACACCTACCACAAGTGTTGGGGATGATGGAGGGCTGTGGGCACAGTTGCACGTTGTACAACTAACACTGCACTTGCCGTGTAGCAGCAGGCAGGAGCCCTTTCATAATGCCTGGAAGAGTTTGGAGCCAGAGCTCCACACCTGTGGATAGGCTGTACCTTCATAAAGCACGTAAATGCTTGCTCTGCCCCTTCTGCAGTAAAGGATGGGGGTGTGTTGATCTCAAAAAGCCTCCTTTTCCATCCTCTGAGGCATGTTCCTTTCATATTCACTCCTAACTGGAAGACTGGAAACATTTTCATTACAGCCAGTCAATCACAGCTAACCCATGGGATTTAATATCCATGAAAAGTTCTGAAACCCAGCACTGAGGAAACTTAAACTGTGTTTTTCACTCTAGGGACCCAATCCTGATCCCACTTGTCTTTAACAGGAGGAGGAGTCGGCTTTGTTTTATGCAACAATATTTTCCAGTATATGATGACCAGAAGTGAAGAAAAAAGCATAAGTGTGTGAGCCATTCACTTTTATGGGAAAAGCGCTGACTGTTCATTAAGTGGTACCTTTTGATTGCAAATTATTCCCCTGAGTGTATGTCAAGTACATAAGTAGATCTGCATGTCTATAGAATAAAGTTTAACTCTCTAAAAAGCTTGCAGTATGTATTTAATAGCTGAAGAGGAAGGCTTAGTGAAGGAGGTATTTTAGCTAAGAATTAAAACCCCTTTACAGAATCACAGAGTGTTAGGGGTTGGAAGGGACCTAGAAGATCATCCAGTTCAACCCCCCTGCCAGAGCAGGATCACCTAGACCAAGTCACCAAGGAACACATCCAGGGGGGTCTTAAGTGTCTCCAGAGAAGGACAGTTTAGGGTCAGGGCAGTCTCTTAGACCTATGGCAGATGCTCTGATGCTCTGTTGACCCCCCTCAGTCCCCAGAGGGAAAAAGAAAGGGAATATGGGAGAAAGACGTAGCAATTAGAAAAGAAAAATAGAAAAGCTTGAAGTAAAATGAAAATAATAATAACAATCTAAACACAAATATCTACAAAGCCAGTATCAAACCCAATGCCCCCAGTGGTAATTACATCACCATCACTGATTCTGTGGAGCAGGCGCTGGAAGAGTCCCAGAATGGGCCCAGCAGGAGATGGGAGCTGTGTTCAGGAGCCAGATTCTGGTACTAGATTCAGGGTCACACAGATCAGGATCAAAGGCAGAATGGACAGAGGCCTCCTCAGATGCTCCAAGAAAGAAACCAACAGAAGACCTGAGCCAAGTCAAGCAAAGCTGGCAAAACAGTCCAAGAGGTCAGGGGGAGACCCAAGACCCTCCTGATCTCCCAGCTTTATACTGAATATGATGTCTATGGGTTAGAATCCCTAGTAGGTCAGTTTGGGGTCACCTGTCCCATCTGCTCCTTCTTGCAGGTACAGCCTTTCACTTTCTGCACCCCTCAGTGTGGTGCACAAGATCCAACAGCAGCAGCCTTGATCTGCACCAACCCTTGGTACTAACTCTAAACACGAGGTGTTATCACTGCTAGAAGCAGACACTGGCTGGGAGAACAGCTGCTAACTTCAGACAGTGCAGTTACCTAGAAGAACTCAGATGAAAAGTAAAATTACTGAACAGAACTAGTTTTGTTCTCACTCAAACAAGGACAATGGGTTAACCTTGTCAGTTATCAAAAAGCAAGACCACCTAGTTTGAGTTTGACTGGGAAGCTCTCAGGCTCTAAAAGCATTTTATTCACTTCAGTTTCTTAGTCAGCACAGGATAAAGGGTCCAATGTGACTCCTCATTACCATGTGGCTGTTGGGCTATACGATTAAAAGTGTAATCCCTGTAAAAACAAAGATGCAGGGAGAACAAAGGCAGGCAGAGAAACCTTAGTAACCTCATCAGGGAAAACAGATCACTCAACACTGGCTGCTCCCAAGCACATCAGAGAAGACTGATTAGACATTGTTACCAGATGTGAAGCCTGTCAAGGTAAGTGAACCAAGAAACTGTCTCCCAGATGCAAACTAAAGGTGTTTTTTGCCTATGCTATAGGATGCATTAAGGAGTACAATGGGACCAGTGTTTTGGGAACATGCAAGACAATACACAATGTTTACAACAAAGACCAAAGGAGGAAGGTTTGAGGTGAATCTAGGAGTTAAAAACATGGGAAAACAAAGGGAATAGGGGATGAAAGGGGCCTGTCAGTGTAGGTGAGCCCTGTGTTTGAACGCCACAGCCTACTGTCTATTCTAATTAAACCCTGTTTCTAGCGATCTCACATGGAGTGCCCTGTCAGTTCTCAGTGGGTCTGTGTGAACACTAGCAAAGTCCAAACTAGATTAGCCAGCAAACAAGAGGTCTGAGTATCTGTGACTGAGCAGGGTCATAGACCTCAGGTGTTGACAGTACACACTCGGATTCACTTCACCCTCACATGAACTGCCTTCGTATCACTGGGGTAGATTTCTGCTTTTGTATCTGGAAGCAAGATGTGATTCCAGCTCTGTGGCAGACTTTGTGCATCCTTGAGCAAGTCTCTCTTGCCAAGTCGTGCTTTGACAATGAAACTACAGGCCACCTACTCCACAAAGATACAGCAAGGATAAAGAAATCATTTCAGTTTGCTCAAAATGTGGCTGGATTAGGAATGGCTACCAGTAATGCAGGATGATGAGAATAAACAAGGTATATATACTTTGAAAAAAAAATTTATTTTCTTACTTCTGTTAGCTTCATAAGAAATTATGTTGGAGTAATGAAGAGCTGTGTTTGGCCTGTGGTCTTGGCAGGATCCATTATGAGAAAGCCACTTATTGTGTGCTACAGCTAAGGGTTAGGAAGGGAAATTTTCTTCAGAGCCAAGTTTGTCAGAGGAGGATAATTTACATAAGTGCAATTGCTACTAGCCAAAGTTTCTGGCGCTTCCTTCACAACTCTAAAAGATTTGGGATTTTGCTGCTGAATTTTAATTTCCAAATGCAGCTTCACCTTCTGCTCTATCTTAAAATGAAAGCATCAATCCTTCAATTTATGTACAACCCAATCTCCTGACATCAAACAGCATTTAATAAAACTGCACGTGACAGCAGTGCCCACGTGGCTCACACAGTTGCACCTTTCCAGAGGAAAGCTGCAGGTGGCTTCAGGAAAGCAGAAGTAGGGGCAGATGTAATGGAAGCACTAAGGAGGTCAGGGATGCCCTGCATGAGTCTTGTCTCTTGTGGGTGCCAAATTCAGTGTGAGAGATACAACCTTCATCTGCATCCACATCAGAGCTGTGTTTTGCCCTGCTTAGAAATTTCTTTGTGGCAAACCTGTGGTAAATCAGATGCTCTTCCAGCAAACTGGGTGTCAAAGTTTGGGTGTTTGATGACAGCATAATAGGTGTGAGGATATCTGGTTTTGGCATAAAGTTGTCTCTCCACATTACTATGCTGCCAAGGGGCTGGCACTTAATCTTTGTAATACAAACCTGCTACCAAGACTGTGGGATTTAACCCCTTTTTGGTTACATGTTCTTTTGAAATGCCCAGATGAAAAATAATCAATAACATAAAGGGTTTCATAAATAAAAATAAAATTATCTGATGTTTACTGAAACTAATTTCTGCCAGTTATTAACCTAGAGTGTTCTTTTTATATTACTGTAGATAATAAGCTGAAGCACAGATTTATCATTTCTCCTTTCTAACCAGCTCAGTATACAACTCACATTTAATTTCACAATCATTCTTACAAGCCAGAAGTTTCTATTTTCAGGGAGTTCACACTGGTTTAAGGCATAAGAGCAAAATGCAATAACGTCTCTAGATGCAATCTAAATTTGATGGCTTCAATTTGGAAATAGTGCTCTGAAAAAAAAATCAATTCTAGCCATCTATATGTGTCATGCCCAGTGACAGGATTGATGATGATGAAAATTGAGTACTGTGATAATTAAGGGTAAAAATGTGTAATAATATATTGCAATATTTTGAATATGACTGGACTGCCACTTAGCAAGCCAGGGAGTTTGGAGCCATGCATAGGAACAGCTTTTAGATGGATACAAAATAATAATAATAATCCAATTTTAAATAAATTGCATAAAAATTACAAATGTAGATCCAAATACATTTATAAATTTGTCATCACCAGTAACATCTATCCAGTTAAACAGGTATATTAGCATATCAGCCTATATCCAGCTTTCCATTACAATTCATCTCCATTATGGCTTTGCAGTGTTTTGATCTTTAGTTCTGCATCAAGCTTGAAGTTCTCCTGACTCTTGCAACATTATTACACTTTTCAGAGGAGTCATAATGGGCAGTTCGATTCCCTCATATCACTCAGATGCTTCTCATACAATCTTAATATGTAAAGAATTATTAATTCCAAGCATTGATGTGATCCTCATCATTATGCCAGTTGAAAACATAAGGATCAAATCAAAAGTAAGGAACAGTTCTCAGACATGCAATTTCATTGGCAGTCTTCTCCAAAAAGCAAACCAAACTACAAAGGGGCTTGAAGAGCAGGTGAGACAAGCTTCCCCCATACTGTGCATACTGTGGGTTCCAGTGCCTGCAGCATCAGGAAGCACCTAGGCAAATGAATACACCTTTCTTTCAGTTCCAGAAGTGCCAGGCTTGGATTCAGGCATCCTCTCAGCCAGTGTGGCCTGCCCCTGTACTCCCAAGAGCTTATTCCTCACTGCTGCCCAAGGCACACGAATGGTTGATACTAGGACTGGTCCCTGCAGATTCAAGCTACTCTGTATTCTGTGTGCAAAAAAGGGTTTTAATGAGCATCAAGAAAGTGTATGTTATGATGAAGGAAATCTGGGATGTTCTGCTGGTATAAATTAAGCTATCTTAAGTGTTAAATCCACTTCCTCACCTTCTTCCAGACTGTGGGCTCAGCAGGTTAGAAAATGCACAGAAACTCCCCACTCTACAATAGCCACTGGCTCTTCTGTCCAAGTACTAAGGAAAGGAAGGGAAGGTCTTGAAGCTCTGGTCCATTCATTTTCATCTTTTTCTTCACCCAGCCTGAAAAGGGCACCCTGCTGTGCAGCTCCCATTTGGCCCGAGCTGCAGCTGTAATGACATTCTCTGTTTGGGACTCAAAACCCAGAGATTGAAAAGGCTTTGCAAGGTCCATTTGTCCATACCGAGAGCAACATGATACTGTTCTGCTTTCACAGTGCCCTGCCTAGGTCCTTCTTGCTGACCTGCAGGGAAGGGGCTGTGCTGCTGTGCAGGAGACTACACCACACTCTGAGAGGGTGTTTAGACTCTCATCCATGCTTTCTACCTCATCACTGCTTGACTTCCTCCATCTACCTCCTACCCTTTGTTTGTGATTCTAGGACTGGAGGGGAGCAAGGGGCAAAAATTCTTCTCCACCTCTTTTTTGTACCACAGACATAACCTAGGGCTTCACATTTTCAGTCCTGCTCTGCCTTCCTTATCACAAAAAGCATCAGTGGTGGTGCCCGATTGCTCTGCTGACAGCACAATGGGATGCACTTGGTTTTGAGCAATCCTCTACTGCCAAAGCCATGGTGGGAAGACTATAATGCCATGGCAGTAGCAGCATGACCTAGGGCATAACCTGAAAGAAGGGTGAGGAGCTTGGCTCACTGCTCTGCCCACCATAATGGCAGCTTGTGAGTATTACTACGTGACATCTATGTTTTTCCTGACAACACAAAACGTGAATCCCAGCCCTGCCACTCAAGTGGCACAGAGCCAGTTTGCTTTCTCCTCATTTTACTCTGAGCTATGTTAAATTTCAGCTGGAGCATTTTCAAAGCAGTTTTCCCACTCCCAGTCTCCCCGTAACCTACGTGGTTGCCCCAGTCTGCCTAGACAATTCTACATCTCCACAACCCTTGCTCAAGCCAAGCAAATTTTGAATTCCAGCTACTCTGATAGAAAAGACAAAGTTTGAAATCAGAAATGCTGGTGGAAAGGTCTGATGCCTGTTATACCTATTAATCCTACTCCATGGGCAACATGGGCAGACTCAATTACAAAACAAAAGCACTTTCCCCAAAATGGCATCATTTCCATTTTACATATTTCTAAATGCACATATGAATGAGGCAGTTCTATAGTTACAGTTCTCTAGCTACAAAGCCAGACTGAGTTCTTGTTTGCAAGCTCCTCACNGTTCTGGGGAGGTCTGGAGCTTTCAGGGTCCCTCCAGAGAGATGCCAGCCCTGCAGCCAGGGAACATCCCAAGCTCCCGGGGCTGAGCACAGCTGGGACTGGTGAGGTGCTGACCCACCTGCTGATTGCTTAATTGGAACCAGGCTTGGTCCCTTAATTAATAATAGTCACGAGGCCCCAGAGAGCAGAGCAGGAATGAGCTGTGTCTCTGGGGTTGAGCTTGGTGCTAGGAGTGGGGCAGGTTTGTGGTGTCCTTGCTGGGTGTGAGGGATGGTGGAACCATCTCAGGAGATCAGGTGAGTTTTCTACCTGTTGGGTGGCCCTTGGAGCAGGTGTGGGGCTGAGTGGTGGCTTTGCTGCCCCCCCCCTCCTTACTGCTGGGGCTATCTCAGCATCACCCCTGGGTGCTGCAGAAGGTTCAAGATCCCTGGTATGGGCAGGTTTGGGGGCAGGGTGTTCCCACCTCCTATTTGGAAACCTGCTGTGGGCTGGGGACCCTCCTGCCTGGGGGAAAAACAGGCTTGTCAGGTGCCCTGGCTGAGCCCCTGCCTGGCAAAGCTCATCCCATGCCATATTTGCAGGCCCTGTCCATGCCAGGTTCCCACCATTCCCCTCTATGATGGTGTTCTGCTCAAATGAGGTAAAAAAAAAATAATTTAAAAATTCAAAATGCACCTTTAAATAGACTTCCCAGGATGGAAAATCATGGGGGCTAATCTGGGAAACTTTATTAAAAGAGGAAGGAGGTGAAGAAAGGAACCCATCTTATCTCTTCTAAGCCCTCCTGAAATGGAATACAAGAAGATGTCAGGAGAAGATAATCTATACAGTGTTTGCAGTTCCTAACTGGAACTCATCTTTGAAAAGCTGTGAATTAAGTAGTTTTGTGTTTGCTAACAAGGGTAAATTGAATGTTTGCTTACATTAAAATGTTTGTTTAAAATGTAATATTTTTAAATTGTAACCTCAGATTTGGAGTTTGTCCAATATTCAGTCTTTTCAATTACTAATATCCCTCAAGCTGTTCAAGGATAAAATCCTCCCTGAAAGCACTTCTAGGTTCATGTGACTTTTAAAACGTCTGCTTCCAGATGAGCTACATCCCCAGAAATACCTATTTTTCTCCATCAAATGTGAAAGAAACCCACAGTGTCTGGCCCCAGTGAAAATAACTGCACTGGAAATGTCTGGAGCTGAGAGATGAATACACACACACACATACACACACACA
>VYZU01056124.1:121038-155802 GCA_013401355.1 Ceyx cyanopectus | reverse complement strand
AAATCAGAAAAGCTGGGGTAAAGGTCTGATGCCTGTTATACCAATTAATCCTACTCCATGGGCAACATGGGCAGACTCAATTACAAAACAAAAGCACTTTCCCCAAAATGGCATCATTTCCATTTTACATATTTCTAAATGCACATATGAATGAGGCAGTTCTATAGTTACAGTTCTCTAGCTACAAAGCCAGACTGAGTTCTTGTTTGCAAGCTCCTCACCTCCCAACCTTCACCCACTGAAGTCACAATTTTATTATCCTTGACCTTCTAAGTACTTGTGCTTTCCAAAGGGACTCATTAGAAATCCATTGCATTTGCATGGTTGGTTTGTTGTTCTTTGGTTTGGGTTTTTGTTGTTGTTGTTGTTAGGGTTTGGGTTTTTTTTAACTCAGAAAGTAATTTTGTTTCTTTGATGTGGGTTTTATTCATTACTAACATGTCAATATTTTCAGCTAATGATTTCAAAATAAGTAATCATAGACAGCATGTAGAGCAGGAAGATGATTATGCTGTCTCCAGTTCTTCTGATCACCTCCTGGACAATTAGCATATCAATACTTTCCATTAATGTAATGGGCAGTATGTGTGAAATTTCCAGACTGCTTCCAGAATCTAAAGTAGATGAAGACGAGCAAACAGAGAGGAATATTTGGCAGTAAAATAAATAATCAATAAATTAATGCCTGCATCAATATATATCCCCTAGAAGGGCCACAGCAGTTCAGCTCCAGCTGTACCTTGAAGAAGTTCTAACAAATAAAACAACATTCAAATTGGTGTCTTGATGATGAAAATTTGCTGTAATTTGCAGGAAAATGCCAGAAAACTACATTGTGCCTGTAAATCTCCAGCTAAAGTAAAATGTTACACCACCTATGGTGTCTATGCCACCTGAATGTCCAAGAGTTTAACTCATGTCTCTGGTTTAACACCTATTTTAAAAGCAGAGTGCCTCTCTTTTGCTCCAGATCATTAACAAAATCCATCATGAAAGCACCCTTTTAGGTACATGTGTCAGAATTTTTTTTAATAATTATTCACAAAATATTTGGTGCTATCTCACATTGATGCCTTTGTATAGAGGGCAAAGGAAATGTAACAAGAAGCAGGCAAGTCATTAAAAATACAAAGTGGGAGGGAATAGCATAAAGATCCTAAAGACTTCATAGGAAAATAAGACCTAAGCTAAACTGGAATTTTCTGAATGCCAGATCTTAATTCTTTTGGAATTGAACCCTGAGGTCCTTAATTAGACATCTTAAAAAATGTTCTTGACCACAAAATGACTTTGTGATTAGGCAAGAGGTGAAGAAAGGAACCCATCTTATCTCTTCTAAGCCCTCCTGAAATGGAATACAAGAAGATGTCAGGAGAAGATAATCTATACAGTGTTTGCAGTTCCTAACTGGAACTCATCTTTGAAAAGCTGTGAATTAAGTAGTTTTGTGTTTGCTAACAAGGGTAAATTGAATGTTTGCTTACATTAAAATGTTTGTTTAAAATGTAATATTTTTAAATTGTAACCTCAGATTTGGAGTTTGTCCAATATTCAGTCTTTTCAATTACTAATATCCCTCAAGCTGTTCAAGGATAAAGTCCTCCCTGAAAGCACTTCTAGGTTCATGTGACTTTTAAAACGTCTGCTTCCAGATGAGCTACATCCCCAGAAATACCTATTTTTCTCCATCAAATGTGAAAGAAACCCACAGTGTCTGGCCCCAGTGAAAATAACTGCACTGGAAATGTCTGGAGCTGAGAGATGAATACACACACACACATACACACACACACATACACACACACACACACACAAACACATACCTCATGACAGCTCATTCATTTACAGCCAGACATCAGACTGGCTAAGCCTGAAGTAAAGCATATCCTCCTCATAGATTCAAAGCCAGCACCCTGTGAACTGTAGCCCTCCTGGGGCAAGACAGAGTGCTCATACTGGGGGGTTCAGATCACTCCCTGAGTGTGCAACCATCAGTAGTGAGTGCCATGAGAAGTTTGCACCCTGTGAAGCACAGGAGGCTCAGTAGAAATTTATCACCCATACAACCTTGTCCAGTCTTCTCTAGTTTTCAGACATGTGAAGAACTCCCTGGTTATAAATAAAGGAAGAGGAGCAACAGCATAGTTGTCACCATCAAAGTTGTCTCACCTGGACTGCAAATAGTATAGACATAGATATAGTATGGATTTAGATCAGGGAAATGCTTCACATATCTTTTTAGTATTTGCTGTTTGTTTGTGATCAATGCAGGGAGTTGGAAGGGAATAAGACCCCAAGTTGGAACACAGAGTTGTTCTTATTTTACACGAGAGCAATGGAGTATTGAAACACTCACTCTGATGACTTCCCTGGTCTGCAGGGAGTGCTCAGTAAAAGCTTTCTGCTACATCTGGATCAACATAACTGGGATTGTTGGTCCCACGTGAATTGAGCCAGGAAGTACTGCAGTACAGAGATGGTCCAGATAGGAAAGCAAATGTCAATGACAGACAAGATCTAATTTCAGTGTTAGGCTAACAATGTGACTGATGCTGAGCCAGTAGGAAATTATTATGGCCAAGATTAGATTATGCATGCAATGTCAGAAGAGCCCTTCTCCACCCCAGCATGCATCCCTACCCTTCCCTACCATGGTCCAGGGAGTAGACAGTCCCTCGCCTCTCTTCCATCACTCTTTTGTTAACACAGGTAGGTTAGGAAACTGTATAATCAATTACAAGCTCCATAATAATTTTCTATAATCCACCTTCCCTCACCCTTTCCTGAAATCTCATCAAAGACTAAAAGTTAAAAAAAAAAAAAAAAAGAAGAAGGAAAACCTATCTGTCTGGAAATCCAGTGACCTCTCTTACACATGCATTGGTATTTGTTTCACCTGCCAAGATCACAAAGGGCTTTTCAGGTTCAGGGACTACTGGGAACATCAGCTAGGCCAACTGCAAAATTAATGTCTGTGCCACAAATGAGACCAACCCCAGCAGATCCAGTGGTATATGAAACTTTCCTGCCAGCAGACTTCCCTGGCTCAGCACTAGTTGACATGTCTCACTCAGCAAACAACTCTCCTCTTTCTCTGTCCAGCAGAAGGAGCAGGTTTGATTTATAGTAAGTACAAGACAATGTTTGTGCTGTGTTCTTTCCCATCTCACTTGCTAGGAGACAAGCTGTCTTTGCTCATATTCAAGCTGGAGTTAATGTAGCACTGTGCAAAGCCTCAAATCAATGATGACATATGGTGGGACACCAAGAATAGAATCACAGAATGGTTTGGGTTGGAAGGGAAGACAAAGATCATGCAGTTCCAACCAACCTGCCATGAGTAAGGACACCTCCTACTAGAATCAGGTTGGTCAAAGCCTCATCCAACCTGGTCTTGAATATTTCCAGTGATGGAGCATCCACAACTCCCCTGGGCAATCTGTTCCTGTGTCTCACCACCCTCAGAGTGAAGAACTGATTCCTAATTTCTAATGTAAACCTACCCTCTAACATTTTAAAGCCATTACCCCTCATGATATCATGACAAGTCCTTGTAAAAAGTCCCTCCCCAGTTTTCTTGTCGGCCCCCTTCAGATACTGAAAGGCTGCAATGAGGTCTCCCCAGAGCCTTCTCTTTGCCAGGAGGAACAACCCCAACTCTCTGTTTGCCCTTGTAGGAGAGGTGTTCCACCTCACTAATATGGCACCTCATCTTTGTGGCCCTCCTCTGGACCTGCTCCAACATGTCCTTCTTGTACTGGGGGCTCCAGAGCTGGATAGAATCATAGAATAGAATCATAGATTCATTCAGGTTGGAAAAGACCTTTGGGATCATCGAGTCCAACCATTAACCCTGCTCTACAAAGTTCACTTCTAAACCATGTCCCTCAAAAACACATCCAAATGACTCTTAAACACATCCAGGTATGGTGACTCAACCTCCTCCCTGGGCAGCCTATTCCAGTGTCTGACTACTCTGTGAAATTTTTTTTCCCTAATGTCTAGTCTAAGGATGCAGTACTCCAGGTGGGGTCTCAGAAGAGAGGAGTAGAGGTGGAGAATCACCTCCTTCAACCTGCTAGTCACTCTTCTTTTGAAGCAGCCACAAGTTACACAAGGGGATAGCAAAGTATCATGTTAAGGATTATTTAGCTGACTTCAAGAGTCAACATATGGTCCTCATGGATGTAGGGAAACACCACAGAATCTCTACTAGAAAAGCTGTTTCTATCATGGAGGCTTACAAACAAACCCCAGCAGAAGCTGAGATATTTAAGATCATCAGGTCCAAGCATTAATCCAGCAGTGCCAAATCCACCACTAAACCATATTCCTCAGCACCTCTTCTACATGTCCTTTAAATACCTCCAGGGATGGGCACTCTACCACTTCCCTGGGCAACTTGTTCCAGTGTGTGTAAAAGATACAGAAGAAAGCAGCAGTGGTCTGTTTCTTTGCATGTGGCTGAACAGCAACAGGGCTTGTGCAGAAAGTGAGGTACCTGCAGGGTGGAAGGTTTTGGTTTCCCCACTCAGCAGAATATATTCAGATCCCTGAAAACCATCCTGCTAAAACTCAAGTGGGTCTGAATTAGCTCTGGTGAACCAAGTGTCTCATAGGTGTGAGTCAAGAAGGTGTGTCCATCAAGCTTGTAAAAAAAAGAGAAAATGGATGAGTAAAGAAAAATGCAATCAGGAGAAATCTATGGTGAGCAGAGTTGAAAAGGCTAGAAGAGCAAAGTTGTATTTTTTTCCAAGAGTGAGAGGGACCTTAGAAATAGTATTAATCTATCATTACAAATTTCTTGTCTTCATCACTAAGGCAGGAGGATACAATTCTTCTTCTGTTCTGTACAGAGGAAGGAGTTAATTGATACCACATCAGGTCTGTTAAGATGCTTTAAAGAAAATGGTAACAGGAAGCCAAGCAACAGGAATTCTAAGAAGCAGCTGTTAACATCAGGCAATCTAAAATCACCAGGTCAAGACAACTTCTGACCATCACGTTATTACAGACTTATCTTGAATCAATTCTGTACCAGATAAAATATAAAGATTAAGCCAATGCTTAGGGTCTGTCATGTTGCTCTGAAGCAGGAACTAGAGTTTCCAAATTGTCTGTAGCAGAGATGTATGGCCTAAATGCAAAGACTTGCCGAAGGCACTTAGGAGCTTCCAAAGAATCCTTCCAGGAGAGGGATGCTCTCAAAAGATTGCAACACTAAAAGGTATTCCAGTGTTCACTGATGGCTCTGGAAAGACAGGAAAAGCAGCAATTGTATGGTTTGAAAATGGGCAATTGTATAATCAAATGGAATCACAAGAAGGATCTCCACAAGCAGTGGAATTATGAGCAGTGTCTATGGCATTTAATCACTTTAAAGGCCCATTCAATCTAGTCACTGGTTCTGTGCATGTCGCAGGCCAGGTAACACGGTTGGATAAATCTGTCTTGAGTCATGTAACCAGTGAATTGCTTTTCTGGAGTACTGAAGCTGTTATGGTCTGAAATACAACAATGACAAGCTCCTTATTATGTAATGCATATCCACAGTCATACTAATTTACCAGGATTTTTTACAGAAGGCAATGCTCGTGCTGATGAATTGGTATCTGCTGTTGCTGTTGCTCTTGGGCCAGTGCCAGATATGAGACAACAGGCTTGTGCATCTCATCAATTTTTCCACCAAGGAGCTAAGGCACTGAAGAAGCAATTTGGTTTAACTGAAAGTGTTGCCAAATCCATTGTTGCTGCTTGCCCTGACTGTCAGGGACAGCATACACCAAGTATGTATGGAGTAAACCCCAGANCCACCCTCAGAGTGAAGAACTGATTCCTAATTTCTAATGTAAACCTACCCTCTAACATTTTAAAGCCATTACCCCTCATGATATCATGACAAGTCCTTGTAAAAAGTCCCTCCCCAGTTTTCTTGTCGGCCCCCTTCAGATACTGAAAGGCTGCAATGAGGTCTCCCCAGAGCCTTCTCTTTGCCAGGAGGAACAACCCCAACTCTCTGTTTGCCCTTGTAGGAGAGGTGTTCCACCTCACTAATATGGCACCTCATCTTTGTGGCCCTCCTCTGGACCTGCTCCAACATGTCCTTCTTGTACTGGGGGCTCCAGAGCTGGATAGAATCATAGAATAGAATCATAGATTCATTCAGGTTGGAAAAGACCTTTGGGATCATCGAGTCCAACCATTAACCCTGCTCTACAAAGTTCACTTCTAAACCATGTCCCTCAAAAACACATCCAAATGACTCTTAAACACATCCAGGTATGGTGACTCAACCTCCTCCCTGGGCAGCCTATTCCAGTGTCTGACTACTCTGTGAAATTTTTTTTCCCTAATGTCTAGTCTAAGGATGCAGTACTCCAGGTGGGGTCTCAGAAGAGAGGAGTAGAGGTGGAGAATCACCTCCTTCAACCTGCTAGTCACTCTTCTTTTGAAGCAGCCACAAGTTACACAAGGGGATAGCAAAGTATCATGTTAAGGATTATTTAGCTGACTTCAAGAGTCAACATATGGTCCTCATGGATGTAGGGAAACACCACAGAATCTCTACTAGAAAAGCTGTTTCTATCATGGAGGCTTACAAACAAACCCCAGCAGAAGCTGAGATATTTAAGATCATCAGGTCCAAGCATTAATCCAGCAGTGCCAAATCCACCACTAAACCATATTCCTCAGCACCTCTTCTACATGTCCTTTAAATACCTCCAGGGATGGGCACTCTACCACTTCCCTGGGCAACTTGTTCCAGTGTGTGTAAAAGATACAGAAGAAAGCAGCAGTGGTCTGTTTCTTTGCATGTGGCTGAACAGCAACAGGGCTTGTGCAGAAAGTGAGGTACCTGCAGGGTGGAAGGTTTTGGTTTCCCCACTCAGCAGAATATATTCAGATCCCTGAAAACCATCCTGCTAAAACTCAAGTGGGTCTGAATTAGCTCTGGTGAACCAAGTGTCTCATAGGTGTGAGTCAAGAAGGTGTGTCCATCAAGCTTGTAAAAAAAAGAGAAAATGGATGAGTAAAGAAAAATGCAATCAGGAGAAATCTATGGTGAGCAGAGTTGAAAAGGCTAGAAGAGCAAAGTTGTATTTTTTTCCAAGAGTGAGAGGGACCTTAGAAATAGTATTAATCTATCATTACAAATTTCTTGTCTTCATCACTAAGGCAGGAGGATACAATTCTTCTTCTGTTCTGTACAGAGGAAGGAGTTAATTGATACCACATCAGGTCTGTTAAGATGCTTTAAAGAAAATGGTAACAGGAAGCCAAGCAACAGGAATTCTAAGAAGCAGCTGTTAACATCAGGCAATCTAAAATCACCAGGTCAAGACAACTTCTGACCATCACGTTATTACAGACTTATCTTGAATCAATTCTGTACCAGATAAAATATAAAGATTAAGCCAATGCTTAGGGTCTGTCATGTTGCTCTGAAGCAGGAACTAGAGTTTCCAAATTGTCTGTAGCAGAGATGTATGGCCTAAATGCAAAGACTTGCCGAAGGCACTTAGGAGCTTCCAAAGAATCCTTCCAGGAGAGGGATGCTCTCAAAAGATTGCAACACTAAAAGGTATTCCAGTGTTCACTGATGGCTCTGGAAAGACAGGAAAAGCAGCAATTGTATGGTTTGAAAATGGGCAATTGTATAATCAAATGGAATCACAAGAAGGATCTCCACAAGCAGTGGAATTATGAGCAGTGTCTATGGCATTTAATCACTTTAAAGGCCCATTCAATCTAGTCACTGGTTCTGTGCATGTCGCAGGCCAGGTAACACGGTTGGATAAATCTGTCTTGAGTCATGTAACCAGTGAATTGCTTTTCTGGAGTACTGAAGCTGTTATGGTCTGAAATACAACAATGACAAGCTCCTTATTATGTAATGCATATCCACAGTCATACTAATTTACCAGGATTTTTTACAGAAGGCAATGCTCGTGCTGATGAATTGGTATCTGCTGTTGCTGTTGCTCTTGGGCCAGTGCCAGATATGAGACAACAGGCTTGTGCATCTCATCAATTTTTCCACCAAGGAGCTAAGGCACTGAAGAAGCAATTTGGTTTAACTGAAAGTGTTGCCAAATCCATTGTTGCTGCTTGCCCTGACTGTCAGGGACAGCATACACCAAGTATGTATGGAGTAAACCCCAGAGGATTGACTGCATGACAGGTATGGCAAACTGATGTCACCCACATAGATGAATTTGGGAGAATAAAACATGTACATGTCATTAGAGATACATTTACACATGCTATTGCTGCAACAGCACATACTGCAGAATCAAGCAAGGATGTAATTAAGCATTTTCAACATGCTTTTGCAGTATTAGGGGTTCCACAGCAAATAAAACCAGACAATGGGCCAGCATATATATCAAAGAGGTTAATGAATTTTTAGCCCTATGGGGAGTTCATCATGTGACAGGAATCCCTCATTCTCCTACTGGTCAGGCCATCGTGGAATGTACTCATGGTATCTTAAAATGCTTGCTTCAAAAACAAAAAGGGGGAATGGTTGGAGAAAGCCCCCAGGCCAGACTTAATAAGGCCATATATGTACATAACTTTTTATCTTTAACAGACTCTGATTCTTCTCCTATTAATTCTCATTTTTCTTCTCTTTCTTCGGACCAATCCAAGACAGCACCAGGAGCTAAAATGCAAGTGAAGGACTTGGTGACTGGTCAGTGGCAAGACCCTTATGATTTAATAACCTGGGGAAGGGGTTAGGCTTGTGTCTCTACAGATCGTGGTCCACTTTGGTATCCTGCCCGCTGTGTTCCACCAGTGCTGAACTTGCCTAATGATGGGAAAGTGAGACTCACAGTGTAACCCTGCACCACTATGGTTGTGTGGAGAGGTGTTAGGAAGCGTAATTGTAGGTTGTCTGTCTGCACCATGAATGCTTTTTTAGCTCTAGCCAGAGCTCTCTGCTCAGCCAGGCTGGTCTTCTGCCCTTCTGGCTTGTCTTATGTCTCACTGGGACTCTTACGTCGCACTGGGAGACAACTGGAGATTGTGGAGTCTCCTCTGAAGACATGCAAGACCCTCCTGGATGCATTCCTGGCTGACTTGGTCTAGGTGAACCTGCTCTGGCAGGGGGGTTGGACTAGATGATCTTCTAGGTCCCTTCCAACCCCTCTGTGATTCTGTCATCCTGGTCAGCGAGGGCCAGGTTTGCCCTCAGCCTTGCCCTAAGTGGGGCCTATTAAGCAAATGAGGCAAAAAGCACTGCTGGAAATGATCTTAAGAGGAGTCTCAAGGAACATCCTGAACTCAGGCTGTTTTGAATCTAC
Organism: Ceyx cyanopectus; assembly: GCA_013401355.1. NCBI lineage: Eukaryota > Metazoa > Chordata > Aves > Coraciiformes > Alcedinidae > Ceyx > Ceyx cyanopectus. The sequence goes on along the minus strand of VYZU01056124.1, from coordinate 146,494 downwards.
AGCTACAGCTGCTGGAGCATATGCTCCTGGGTGAAGTCAGGCCATAGGCACTTTTCATTTTGAGGCTGTCAGCACATTCTTTGCTGTCACATCCCCTCAGCTCTCCATCTGGCATACACCTGTATCTTGCTTCTGGCTCTTGGCAGCACAGATGCCTTCATACAGTAGAAGATTTTTCCTCAGCAGGTTCAGAGTGGATGACAAATTGATTTCTCCCCTGACTTCCCAGTCAGAGCACCCCTTAATGCACTTCAGGCAAAACAACCTAAATTAGTTTAAAAAATGCAAGTAATACCATGAGTTATTCTGGTTGGATTTGCCTGCAGTAGGACTGGGAGTGCTCACGTGAACCAGCTTGCTGGGTGAGCTGATGAATGGTGGTGGCTGTATCTGCAAGGAGGAGGTACCACCTCAGGCTGGCACAGCTGGACTGGGGGTAGGACCTGTGGCCATGTCCTGCTGACTGGCAGGAAAAAACTTGCTTCTTTTCCTTTTTGAATACAGAAGGGAGGTTTTATCCCTGGAGGTGTGTGGGAGAGGCCCAGTAAATCTGCAGAGTGAAGCACTGTTTCGGTGCAATGGTTGCTTTAATGTGGAGTTGGAGCAAAAGGAAATAGAGCTGAATGAGAGACAGTCCCTGGGATTCAGTGCTGGCCAGGGAGGGTGGCACAGGCCTATGGGAATTGTCTAGGGAGAAAGCTGATAATGGGAAAGCTTGCAAAATCCAAACTTAATCTCTTGAGCTGCAGAGAACTAATCCTTGTGCTTGACATTAATCTTTTCAATGGACTTATAACATCCTTATCTTCCATGTTGTTCACTGAGCCAGAAAGCAGGGCCTATGGTCTTTGTGGGCTGGGTACAGAGCTGCAGAAATCCTTACACTGACATTGTCTTTCTGCTGGCTGTTCTTAAGATTTCCGTATGGACTGGGCTCTCTGATGACAGCCACCTTTGCCCTTCTGTAAGAAACATGCCTTAGTAGTCCTGATACAGACCCTTCTCCTGAAATAAGAAATCTATCTTGGCCCAGGGAGGAAGCAGCCGTTGGAAAACAGGACTGGAACAACATGTCACCTGTGGCACCCTACTTGACAATCTCCAGAATCAGAGCTGGCTGGCAGTGGGTATGGCCCTGGTCTCTTTTGTGGTCTTGTATGCAGCATCACCTGGAGGGTCCTCACAGTTTGGGCTTGCTGTCACAAAGTCAGTACCTGTATTGCAAATGATGGCAGTCCAACTAGCTTGAAAACAAAAGCTTTGTTTTCCTCACTGGAGCAGAGTTCATAGAACGTGACCGACATGAGCCAAAGCCCACCAAATTTTCTGGTCTTCTGGACCAGTCCTACAAGTTCATCCACCTCTACCACCTTTTGACCCACAGGCATTTCTGGACATTTCTGATTTCCCACTCCCTCCCTTACTTCTATTTTTGTTGTTCTTACTTTTGTTTCTTTAAAGAGAGATGTTCTAAGTGATTACAGCACATTGCACAAGCCCCTGCATTAACCAGGGACTTGAGGCATGGCTATTTAGATACTCACCCAGCATCTCCAGAGGCTGCAAGATCATATATTGGCTTCTGTGGAATCAGGAAATGCTGAATTTCAGTGAGATAAAACTCAAAGGATGTAATTATTCCTTCAGCAGCAGCCATGATGTGTCAGAGCAGTGGAGCCTGTCCAGAGTCTAAAAGTTAACCATGAAACAAATCTGAATGTACATGTCTTAATATGCATTAATTGCAGGTAGAATTAGACCTCCTTGGATTACCAAAACTATAAACAGAGTAAAAAAACCTCAGGACTTCTAGACAAATGTAGGATTTGCAAATAACAGAGAAATGGGCAGTAGCAAGGGAATAAATTGAAGCTGCTACATATCAGGAGGGAGATACATTGGCCACTCTTGTAAGCTGCTTCCAGCTCTGCCAACAATTCAGGACATACAACTATGTTGTCATAGGTAAAAACAAATCTGTGCTTTCACCCTCTCTACTATAAAGAAATAGCCCAGGAAGGATACATGTCTTAATTAACCCTCTGGGAACAGAAGACAAAAGCAAACAACAAAAAAAAACCCAATCCTGCACAGATGGAAAGCATTTTGACAAAGAATCCTTTGAAGTCAGATTGCTTTTGTTTGTTTGTTTTCGCACAAAAGAAAAATTCACCTCCGTGGCAGCCTAACAAAAGGTCACTCCACACTGGAGCCCCGCAAGAGTCCAATTTTAAAGACCCAAACGAGGCCCTGTGTGGATTTCACCTACTGACTGTTGCTTTTCTGTTGTCAGGAATTCCAGCTGTGCATGGGTTGCCGTTCCACCACACAGAATGCAGGCTCAGGAGTGAAGTGTGACATGTTGACACTGCTGTTTCCTTTGAGCAACAGATGCCCATGTTTGACATCACTTGGATCTCAAACAGCAAGAGCAAACGGGTCTATTTAAAGTTTGTACAAGCAGGTGCATGTTGCCCTTCAGCTATACACCAACACTCATAAAGCACAATGAGAGCGAGAAGAAAACAAAATGTTTTTTTGCCTTTGCAGCCCAAGCATAGGACACGACTGCAGCAGGGCAAAGAGCAGGGGGGGAGGAACAAAGAAAAGTTTGTACTGGGCCAATAAAGATGAAAGATGGTCTACTTTTTACTAAGCCACTTCTCACCAAGTGTAAGAACCCCAACCCAGAGCAGATCCTAGCAGTCTCCAAAATGGCAAAAGTTTGTCTCACATATTAAAGGGAAACAGAATTTTATTCCAAGATATTTTCTAGCTGATTTTCTATAGAACAGAAAGAAAAACTCTTTTCTTGGTGAGGGAATTACTTGGGCTTATAAGAGCTCATATGTTGGCAGTGCTGTTCAGCTCATCAGCACCTTGTCCATTGATTCCTGGGTAGCACTCAGGATCCGAGCGAGCTGCCAGGGTTACACAGGAAAGCTGTGGCCAAGCTGGAAAGGTGATTTTGCTCAAACAAACCACAGACAGGCAGCTGATCCTGCTGTGTTCTTTTCCTCCACCACAGGAATGGCAGTAGTGTCTGATCAGGGAGGCCACCACAGTGGCTTTCCCCCCAGTTAGGTGAAGGCATGTTGTAATCAGTAATGAAATTGGGCCTTTAATACTCCCTTAAACACATTTTGGGAATAACCCCCAGGAAGATGAAAGGGTTCTCCTTCTGTCACCTGCCTTCTGCCAGCAGAGGAAATGCCCTGAACCACCTCAGAAGGAGACACTGTCAGCTTCTAAATGTGTCCTGAAACCTGTTGTATATTCAGGCAAGAAATGTACAGGCAGTGACCATGCATGGGTAGAGAGACATAATGCATTAGCCCCAGTGCTTGATTACAAGAAGCAATATTTGAAGATTGTTTCTTCCCCTTTTACCTTCTTGTTCCCTTCATGATCCCTCATCCACACAGATCCCTCATCCACACAAATTACCCAAATCACAATCACACATTTATTTCCAACAGAGCCTCTTGTTGGAAAGACACTGAAGAAAATGATATTACTTTTTTTTTTTTACATTACATGGGTGGTTGGGCAGGTATTAGCAAATGGGCAGGGTTGCAAGACGCATCCTTTAACAAATCTTTAACTCAATTTTTTATGTTCCCTTGGCTGGAGATGTTCTTTATCTCCACCAAGCTTCTTCCAGCACTGCTGCCTCTGCCCCAAGGCTGCAGCACACCCTGGGAATGCAGTCACTGAGGGTAGGAGCATCTGGGGACATGCCAAAACCTCATTGCTTATTGCATCCTCAGCAAACACTGAGTGGGAACACAGACCTGGCTGCACTTTCTGGGACAGCATAACTTTTAATACCTCTACTCACAATACTTTCTACCTCTTATTCTTGACTGGTTAGCCTGTAAACATGAAGGCACAATTTGCAAATCCTTATGACCACCTCTGACCAACCCATTTTGGCTTAAGTGGACTGATATTTTATGGGATATTTATCTAACAGCTGATCATCTTTCAAATGCTGATAGAAGCAAAGGTTTCCCTGGGGATCTTTTTCTAACATACCATCATCTCACTCTTCTTCTTAACAGGAAAGGCTGTGGTGTTCTGGTTATGTGCCCTGTGCAAAAATGGTGAGGAGAAATTTATGGTCTTCCGAATTGGAAGCAAAGGTGTCAAAACAGAATAAAAACCCAAGGCCAGTCTGTGGTTTTAGTGAGACAAAGAAAATACTATGGGACTCCTATAAGGAAAATGGAACTGCTACCATGTCACTTGAGATTAGAATCCAGCTCCAGGATGTGAAAGGGGGCCAGATGGCCACACTGGGCCCTGACGCTTCAGCATCTCTGCCTTCTGAGATCCCTGGTGGACATATGGAATTGTGAGTTGCACCATATAAGCCGTGCTGATTTCAGCACAGACTTTCTTTAAATCACTATGTTAGAAAGTCACTGTCCCTGACCTGGGCACAAGCAGTGGCAAGAGGAATCAAAACTGTAAGAATCTGGGTTATAACCAATTTGCAGTCTGTAACAAGCTGTCGTCCAGAAGCAGTGACTTTGAATCACTACTAGTTTTCAGTTGTCTTTGAGACAGTGATGTAAGAGAGATTAAATCTACATCACATTCTCAAACTCCTTCCAAACAATAATTTTCTGAAAATGTCTGCTGCATTGCATCTGGTGCAGTATTATCTTATTTTCTGTTTGTTTTATGTAGTTGTGTTTCTATGCCTTTCACCTTTGAGATTGCTGCCCTCTAGTCAGCAGGAACCTGTCTTTGTAGTGTTTACACAGCACAGTGTCTCAGGGATGACAAACACTGGAAATAAAAAGGTGGATCAACCTACCATTTCACTGCTCAGAGCATGAACTTTGGAGAGCCTCAGAAGAGCACTGGAAGCCAGGGCAGCACCATGGGGCATGAGGGGCACGTACAGTGGCACCTGCCAAAGTGGTCAGGATCCCAGTAAAGCATCACAGGATCTGGCCAGTTGTGTCCTGCATGGTATTAGCATAACCAGTATTTCCTAGAAGCCTTAACAAGGAGGCAGAGGTCAGGTTCTCTCCACAAAAGCCACTCAATTCATGCCAGACTCAAGAAGCTCCATGTTTGCACATTAAAAACATTCCTTCCTTCCCCTGGTACATCCATTTTCCCCCACCTTAAGCTCCTGTGTTCTCACAGGGATTTACAGACAACCCATACACATGCACTTCCACAGAGATGGATTTTGAGATGGTTGATGGTACCCAAGGCCATGTACAGTGACCAGAGGCACACAGTCAAGGAGGAGGTGTCCTCAGCCTGGTTGTCTGCATGGCTGACATGCTCACCACCAAAGCATCTTTTTATCTCGAGTGTTGTCCAAATTGCCTGAAACATGGGATCATGCACCTATACTCTATTTACTGGTGACTCTTGGGCTGCTTCCCTTGTCAACCTCATCAAAGTTACCTATCACTAATGAGTTAAATAGGGCCAAGAGATCTCACTGTTTTCTCACTCAAAGAGCCATTGGAGTTGTGTTGACACTAGGAGTTTCCTTGTCTCTAGCTTCTCAGGAAGCAGGCTGGTGTGAAGGGACAGTAGGACACGGCTCAACACGCCTGTGTCTCCCAACCCGCTGGCCAGGGACTTCAGCTGAAGCAGAATAGCCTGGGAGCTCAGGACAGGGACATGTGAGTGTTGTACGCAATTTACTTTCTGGCCCACTGTGCTGCTTTGCTTTCTGCATTGATGTTTTCATTCAGACAGCAGCAGTATAAAGGGGAATGAGGTGAGCTCATGCTTGCAAGTAAGAGTGATCCTGAACAGATCTGAATGGATTGAATATTAAGAAGCCAAGATGCAACCCAGGCTCAAGGGCTGATGGGTGTGCATTAACATACACACAGGTACAGACCACCTCCTCCTTCCCCCTTTCTTCCTTCACTTTCTGGAGTTATTGCCAGAGCCTCCCTCACCAAAGCTGCTGAGTGAGGAAGCAGTGATGTTCTCCTGCTTTGCCATAGTTTTAGGATGACTATTTGCCGTGAGAGCAGCTCTTTCCCAGGTGAAGTGTAAAACAGAGGACTGCCACTGGTCATAAAAGTTCCCAAGATACATATCTATAGGGACATTTTTAATTGCTGCTACCAGACCAAAATTTTATGTTTTATTGCTGCAGAATTTCTTGTTAGAAAACAAGAATGTCTGCAGCAAGAAGTCTGCTGTCTCTCCTGAAGCTCCACCTCCCCAGTATGCCCAATAACTGCCAATAATAATTAAGGAATTTTGTACCTGTTGGAAAAGACTCAAACTCCCTTAAAGCAGTCAATAGAAAACAAGGTTTTCTGGAAATAAAAACATTCATAATGCTACTAGGAAGCAAACTGCAGCTCTATATTAGTGATCTTGATCTCCTTGGACAGTGGAGAGCTCTGCCAATGTCACCTCAGGAAACAGCACCAGGGGCCTGGGAGAGAGTAGCCTCAAAGTAGGTTGCCAACTGCCCTGGGCATGTTGGTGTCCCTGCAGGCTGAAGACTGCTGCCACTTGGTTGCTGGCTTCTTAGCATCACTGAAGCTAATTAACAGCCATCACAGTGGTAAAATGCTTTCTGCACCGACAGATGGTCACCAGAAGTAAGGCAGAGCTGTAAGCACACCACACACTGCTGGCAATGCTGAGAGATAACAAGGGCTTTCACTGATGCTAGTCCCAGTCTGGCCCAACATAGTAGTGCTGTTTCCCCACAAAGCTCCCATAAGCTGCCTTCTTATCTGACTTTCATTCCTCTATCCTGTGCTGAAGGAGACACTTGAAGCCAACAGTGTCTCAGTATCTGGGCAATCTTCTCCTATTATAAGTAACAGCAGCCTCTTTTGGTAAAGTGCCATCAGCCCAGCTCTGCCTGGCTATATATTATTTATATTATTTCTATAATAAATACTGGCAGGTGCATTGTTAGCCTCTCCACAGAGGATACATAGCCATGCCTAAGGTCTCTCTTCTCTTTTCTGGAGAAATATCCTGTGCCATCTGACTTGCCTTCATTAAGTTTTCTCTCCTGCTTTATACTTCACAGTCCGTAAGGTAGGTTGACCATGCAAGACTAAAAGTAGCAATAAATATGTCACACTGAGCAAATAGGACACACAAACTGGAAGGAGTACAGAACCTCTGTGGCACTAGGGCTGCTGAGGAGCCTTTGGGAAGCTGTTTTTCAATGTGACAGCAAGAGCCTGCAAACTACACAGGTAGTACAATGGTGGATATATGGCATCTAAAATGCTATGTCTTAATTTTCCCACAAATCTTAAATCCTTGTGCTCTCTCTCACACACAGGCATGCACAGAGGGCAGTTCTGATTATCTGAATGAGAGAAGCAACATGCATAGACAGCTACCATAAGTTTCAGTGGATAAAGTAGGTGTTACAGAGCCATAGAATGGTTTGGGTTAGAAGGGACCCTTTAGATCATCTATTTCCAACACCCCTATAGGTTGGGCAGGGGGACCTCCACTACACTGGGTTGCTCAAAGCCCATGCAATCTGGTCTTGAACACATTCAGTGATGGAGCATCTACAAATTATAACTAGCTGCTGTTTAGGCCAATAAGAATTTGAGATTGACTAAAGATGTAACATATAAATGTTGTATACATCCAGCTCTTCTCTACCTCTAGACACACACCTTCTTCCTTTAACTTATAACGAGATGTCTTGTTACATCCCCACACCAAACACCTCAGGTCAAACTGCAGCATGTATGGCAATCAGGTTTTCAAGGCTTCAGCCTGCTTTTCCACACTCTTTTTTTTTGAGTCTCAGCTCGAATTGTGCTGTTTCTCATTCACCACCTAATACAGCCCACACAGCCCTGGATGCATCAGAGTAGCTTATGGGCTGTAGCTAGGCCAAGGCAAAAGTCAAACCAGCTGGTTGTGGTCAGGACTTTCTATAAGCTCTCAAGAAAAGGAGACAGAGTTTCTCTTGATTTTCTCTCCTGCATCTCCAAATAACTCTGACCCTTTGTCTTGTGAAATGGCTTATCTAATAAAGCCATCTAATAACAAGAATAAACTCCAACCATTCTTATTGTGCATGCTCTTAGTTTTTCCTTATCTGATTTCACACCAGCTGGGTGCACCATCAGCATGTGATCTTTACTGGATCAGAATAAACAAAGTTATCTTTGCTTCTCCAGTTATTTCCTGGGAAGAAAGGCAAAGATTTGAAGAAGGGCAAGAAGAAATAAAGTATGTGTGGGCAAAGGACAAGTGTAACTAGAGTGAGGAGGAACAGTGCTCATTGTTTCAAAACATTCACCACATGTTGCACGGCTTCATTAATCAAATCTTGTGTTTGTTTGATGATTTTATCAGCTGTTTACTTCATTTCATACCACTGCCAATTCATGACTTGGCTGATTTGAAAGGCTTCCTTAACTCAAAGATTACCTTTTGTTCATTTTCAGTCATTTTATTATTAAGGAAAAGAAAAATAACATTAGTTTGCTTTAGAGGTATTTTTAAATTGATGTATATTGTTATTTATTTTGCATAATAAAGCCTAATTATTAATTAAGCTGGCTGCCCAGGGGGGTTGTGGAGTCTCTATCTCTGGAGACACTTAAGACCCGCCTGGATCTGTTCCTGGGTGACTTGGTCTAGGTGATCCTGCTCAGGCAGGGGGGTTGGACTAGATGATCTTCTAGGTCCCTTCCAACCCCTAATATCTATGATTCTATGATTCTAATAGGAAAACATAGCAGTAAGACTCCAGGCTAAGAACCAAGAAGAGCCACTCACCCACTGGGTACAGACAAGAGCAACATAACGTTCTGCTTCTCCATCTTTCACAAGCTGCTGGGACAGTTACTGCCTAGAAGGTAAGTATCTTGAAGATTCCTGGAAGTATAAAGAATAGACTTTATGGACCACCAAGGCCATTTTCCTGCAACTACAGCTAAGAGTACTTTATAATCCTCCTTCATACAACTTCCAGGTAAACATACTCATATGTAGCTTTCACAGAGTCATAGAATGGTTTGAGTTGGAAGGGATTTTAAACCCATCTAGTTCCAACCCACTACATCAGGTTGCTCAAAGCCCCATTCAGCGTGATCTTCCAGTGACAGAGCATCCACAGCTTCCCTGGGTAACCTGTGCCAGTGTCTCACCACCATCAGAGTGAAGAACTTTTCTCATTTCTAGTCTAAATCTCCCCTCTTCCAGTTTGAAGCCATTACCCCTCATCCTATCACTAGCAGCCCTTGTAAGAAGTCCCTCTTCTGCTTTCTTGTAGGCACACTTCAGATACCTGAAAGCTGCAACATCTCCCCAGATCCTCTTATCCAGACTGAACAGCCCCAACTCTCTCGGCCTGTCCTTGTAGGAGAGGCATTCCAGGTCTCTGATCATCTTCATGGCCTTCTCTGGACTGCTCCAACAAGTCTGTGTCCTTCTTGTGTTGGGGGCAGTACTCTCCATTGGGTATTATATACTGTTGCCTATAAGCCATAGGATAAGGTCCTTGTTCTCCTGTGTTTTAGAAAACTTGCACAAATAGATGACACCTCAAGCTATTGCTCAAATCTAGGCATTTTTCTTCATTTGCTGCATTTGACAGAGGGACTGAAAGAAGCCTGTGGTTGTGCATATCAGACTGCAACACATGAGTCTATATGGTTTAGTGCAACATGTGGACTTGATAATGGAAGGTGGTGAAATGTGTTCTCTACGAATCTAGGCCCTCCAACATATGTGTGGATCAGACCTTGCCCCTGAAGCAGCAGCCTTGCATGCTCTTTTCTGTTTTCCCAAGCATTGAAGTAGGCTAGAAATATTATGGGAAAATTATCTTTTTCCGCTCCACGCTGAAGCCATGGCCATGGTTACTTGTGGTTATTTATCAGTAGAAAGAAAGAAGTCAGGGTCCCAACAGACTGTCCCAAGAGTCCTCTGTTGGGGAGACCTCGAAAGGCAAAGGAAAAGATGAAGGAGCCAAGCCATGCAGAAAGAGCTGTTGGTTACATACCTGTGTGTATAGAAAGAACAAGAAGAAAAAGAGAGATAAAAGGAAAGGTATTAATATGGATGTAAAACACTGGGAAAATATCTGTCCAGGTTCACAAACTGAAAGCCAATCTCATTTCACTTGCCCTCCTCCCCCTTCTTTTTCACAGGACTGCACTTTAACTGCATTAGTGGGGTGGATGTAACACAATCCCACACCCACCTTGCCAGAAATACCAGTGGCCATTTCAGGGGAGCTGCAGCAGCACTGAGCTCAACAACCCTCACGAGCCTTGCAAAGTGAATGCCAAAAATGGCTTACTTTTTTTTTCCCTTAAGGCAGCAGGAATATACTCTGCTCCAGATTTCTGATCACACCACACACCTGAAAGACAAAGGGACTTGAGCAACAGAGCCTTAAACTGGAATAATGATAATTAATTTCTAGATTCCAGAAGCAACAGAAAGCAGAGTTTTAATTATTAAGTTTGAGATGACACAGGTATGAGAGAATGATGACCTGATTTCTGTTTTCCATAGGAACCATGCATCTGCAGCACCTGCTAAAGCTAGTGGGATTCATGGTTGTCCAGCACCTATGAAAACTGAGCTGTATTTATCTTTTTGCTCTGCAAGTTGGGGTAGAAACCTTGGCAATACATTTATTACTTGGAAATTTTATTCTATGATATTGTCTTTTTTTTTTTTTCTGGGATCTGTCATCTTTCTGACATATTATTTCTCTCTCTGCTGACAAGATCCAGAACAGCAAGGCATCCTTTAGGGTTGCCAATAACTTTTCCTGCCCTCTTGAAAGCCGAAAGCTACCTGTATGACAAGTTGTCCCTCACAGTCCTTCTGCCTACAGGAAGCAGGGTTTAGCTTGGCAGGACCTTCCTTTCAGCCCTGCTTCACTCCCATTCAGTAGGGAAGTGGTTTTTGCTGTCTATCATCTGTTGGTAGCTCTCCTTGGTATCCTTCTAACTCCCCACTGCTCACCCTGGTGTTGCAGAACTACCTAATNTAAACATACTCATATGTAGCTTTCACAGAGTCATAGAATGGTTTGAGTTGGAAGGGATTTTAAACCCATCTAGTTCCAACCCACTACATCAGGTTGCTCAAAGCCCCATTCAGCGTGATCTTCCAGTGACAGAGCATCCACAGCTTCCCTGGGTAACCTGTGCCAGTGTCTCACCACCATCAGAGTGAAGAACTTTTCTCATTTCTAGTCTAAATCTCCCCTCTTCCAGTTTGAAGCCATTACCCCTCATCCTATCACTAGCAGCCCTTGTAAGAAGTCCCTCTTCTGCTTTCTTGTAGGCACACTTCAGATACCTGAAAGCTGCAACATCTCCCCAGATCCTCTTATCCAGACTGAACAGCCCCAACTCTCTCGGCCTGTCCTTGTAGGAGAGGCATTCCAGGTCTCTGATCATCTTCATGGCCTTCTCTGGACTGCTCCAACAAGTCTGTGTCCTTCTTGTGTTGGGGGCAGTACTCTCCATTGGGTATTATATACTGTTGCCTATAAGCCATAGGATAAGGTCCTTGTTCTCCTGTGTTTTAGAAAACTTGCACAAATAGATGACACCTCAAGCTATTGCTCAAATCTAGGCATTTTTCTTCATTTGCTGCATTTGACAGAGGGACTGAAAGAAGCCTGTGGTTGTGCATATCAGACTGCAACACATGAGTCTATATGGTTTAGTGCAACATGTGGACTTGATAATGGAAGGTGGTGAAATGTGTTCTCTACGAATCTAGGCCCTCCAACATATGTGTGGATCAGACCTTGCCCCTGAAGCAGCAGCCTTGCATGCTCTTTTCTGTTTTCCCAAGCATTGAAGTAGGCTAGAAATATTATGGGAAAATTATCTTTTTCCGCTCCACGCTGAAGCCATGGCCATGGTTACTTGTGGTTATTTATCAGTAGAAAGAAAGAAGTCAGGGTCCCAACAGACTGTCCCAAGAGTCCTCTGTTGGGGAGACCTCGAAAGGCAAAGGAAAAGATGAAGGAGCCAAGCCATGCAGAAAGAGCTGTTGGTTACATACCTGTGTGTATAGAAAGAACAAGAAGAAAAAGAGAGATAAAAGGAAAGGTATTAATATGGATGTAAAACACTGGGAAAATATCTGTCCAGGTTCACAAACTGAAAGCCAATCTCATTTCACTTGCCCTCCTCCCCCTTCTTTTTCACAGGACTGCACTTTAACTGCATTAGTGGGGTGGATGTAACACAATCCCACACCCACCTTGCCAGAAATACCAGTGGCCATTTCAGGGGAGCTGCAGCAGCACTGAGCTCAACAACCCTCACGAGCCTTGCAAAGTGAATGCCAAAAATGGCTTACTTTTTTTTTCCCTTAAGGCAGCAGGAATATACTCTGCTCCAGATTTCTGATCACACCACACACCTGAAAGACAAAGGGACTTGAGCAACAGAGCCTTAAACTGGAATAATGATAATTAATTTCTAGATTCCAGAAGCAACAGAAAGCAGAGTTTTAATTATTAAGTTTGAGATGACACAGGTATGAGAGAATGATGACCTGATTTCTGTTTTCCATAGGAACCATGCATCTGCAGCACCTGCTAAAGCTAGTGGGATTCATGGTTGTCCAGCACCTATGAAAACTGAGCTGTATTTATCTTTTTGCTCTGCAAGTTGGGGTAGAAACCTTGGCAATACATTTATTACTTGGAAATTTTATTCTATGATATTGTCTTTTTTTTTTTTTCTGGGATCTGTCATCTTTCTGACATATTATTTCTCTCTCTGCTGACAAGATCCAGAACAGCAAGGCATCCTTTAGGGTTGCCAATAACTTTTCCTGCCCTCTTGAAAGCCGAAAGCTACCTGTATGACAAGTTGTCCCTCACAGTCCTTCTGCCTACAGGAAGCAGGGTTTAGCTTGGCAGGACCTTCCTTTCAGCCCTGCTTCACTCCCATTCAGTAGGGAAGTGGTTTTTGCTGTCTATCATCTGTTGGTAGCTCTCCTTGGTATCCTTCTAACTCCCCACTGCTCACCCTGGTGTTGCAGAACTACCTAATCTCCCTAAGCTGCAAGCAGCACCATGACTCTCCCACCCCCAGAGGTGGCAGAAGTCCTCAGGCAGGACACCCCAAACCCCTCTTCCCTAAAAGTGTTGGGAAAGCCACAGGAGATGTACAAAGACAAGACAGGAGGTGGGAGCACACTGGTATCTCAGTGGATTAAACACGTTTAATGACAGTGGAATGGATTGCCCAGGGAAATTGTGGATGCTCTATCACTGGATGTGTTCAAGACCAGATTGTATGGGACTCTGAGAAACCTGCTCTAGTGGGAAGTGTCCCTGCCCATGGCAGGGGTGTTGGAACTAGATGATCTTTAAGGTCCCTTCCAGCCCGAACCATCCTATAATTCATTCTATGACTCTTATGTTAGCAGAGAAGTCCAAATGCAAACATGGATCTAACCCAAAGTGACATTTGTGACAACAAAGTCATCACCCCAGCCCACCCTGGACATCCCAAAACACAAAGACTAGATAGGTGGGAGCAGGCTGGTATCCCAGTGGATTAAATATCTTTAATGACACTGGTTTTCATGTTGGCCTGGATGGGGGCTCGGAATAGGGGGTACCAGGTTGTCTGGGGTACTCTGGGTCCCTTCTGCCACTCCAGTGATGCCCCTGGCTCAACACCCAGCGTCCTCCATGTTTTAAGGAAGGTGGCAAGTTCCTGCTGACTTCAATTATCTGAAACTTCTGTTTATTTATGAAAAAAAGCTTTTCCATGGAGCTCAGGTAATTTGCTATTGGCAGTGACCTGTCTCTATGCCTATGAAGAACCAGCCAGCAGTAAACACAGATGCTGAAAACCCGCTGAAGTGGTTCCCTAAATGAATAAGTTTTCTTGGGTAGCATGAGGACATTTGTATGTATTTAATATACTTTACTGCTGACAAGGGTATCAAAAAGAGGAAATTAATCTCATTATTTACTCTGTCTCCAAAAAAGGCTATGAGCCTGGTTGCTCCCTGTTTGGGAAAGGAACACAGTATTTACAGAGAACAGTGCTGATCAACAGGCTACTCCAGATCATAAAACAAGTGGCACATTTTTCTTCTGGGCCCTGGCATGTGATAAATGCAGCTGTCAGACCCCTGCCAGAGCAGCCACAAAAGGCCCCCTGGGTCCAGCAGATACTAGACAGGAGCTGCCTGCCAGGTCTCTTCTTTCCCACACACACAGCTAGCCAGCAGTGGGATTTATGGTTTGAAATTTTGCCTAGGGACCCTACTTGTGACAAATTAGAGTAACACTGCAATTCCCACCAGGAAAAAACATCTGCATCACCTTTTCTCCTGCCTCACCTCTTGTTAAAGTGGGAGAGGAAATGATGGGAGCACAGGAACACAAGAAACGGGCAGATGCATGACCCTGATGCCTCTGAGTATCTCGCTGCATTGGGCTGGCATGTGAGTGGGCATGTGAGTGGGCAGATCTGGCAGCCCCCCAGCCCTGCCTGAACTACAGCAGCATCCCCACCTCTCCACCACACAGAGGACAGGGCCCCCTCCCCCCCCTCACCAGTCAGGCTGCTTCACTTTCATCACCTTGTTCCTTGCTGTAAGCTGTCTAACACAAGAAGCCAGACTTGCTCTAATGAAAGATGTTGCCTTTGCTAAAGCTGGAAGACAAAGCCCTCGTTTGCAATATACCTCAACAGAGAGGAATTCAGTATTTTCAGCTTCTTTGATTTTGCACACCAGGGAGATTGTTTCTCCCCACACTCCCACATCAACCACTTTGTGGGTGGTTTTTCTGCAACATGTTTGGGGGGGAGAAGCTCTTTTTCATTTACTTCCCTATGGAAAGATCTCAGCTGGTATTAGTTAACAATGGGATTTGTCAGCAGGGAGATAATATTGCTTTCTCTCAATGGCCGGAGCCAGGGCATCTGCCCATTTACCCTCCCCAAAGCTGCTGGATAGAGAAGCAGCAAGGAGAAGCCATGACTCCTCATGGCCTTCTCATGTGCTGTGCAAAGAGAAATACTTCTTTTCCTGCAGTTCTGACATTTGATTGTGCAGAGAAGACAAAGCCACCCACTGTGTACAAGGTCTGCTCAGTACCACTGCTCTTTTCAACCCTTTTTTCTCTTTCTTTCAGCTTGCTCAGACCACTGGAGTGCCATCAGAGGCTTGAAGAACAACACTTGAATTTGAACTTTCCTAAATTATACAGGAATTTAAAGTTTTAAAGCAGAAATATTTACATTTAAACCCTGTTGGGTCAAGGGCATGGTTTGTAGAGCCTCCCAACATGATGCTGAGAGCCCTACAATGCTGCAGAAGGAAAAGGTGACCACCACCAGGTGCTTTTCTCCCCTCACTGCAATGTGGTAATGATCAAGTAACAGGGTGGGATACATCCTTATAAATCCATGCAGTCTAATCCCAAATCCAGCAAGCCACATTCCCGTGTTTCTTTGAACTTGATTTTGTTTCCGTTGCATCCCATCAGGAGCATTTCCCATTCAGCAGAGGTCAAATACAACCTTTTCAAGTCTCAGCCCACAGAGGATTAACTACTTGGCAATGCTGCAAACAGCAGGAGTTGAGCATTAACCCAGACAGGTTCCCAACCCTGCTACCCCCAGCTTTGGTGGGTGTTTTAGCCTGGTTTAAGCACTCAAACTGCTGCTCAGACTCCAAATTCCAGTCCTAGAGATGAAACATACTGTTCCATCCACCCTCACTGCCTCCTTGAAACCAGGGCCTTTTTCCCTGTGAGTCCGTTGGAGAAAACTATTCATGAGTAGATAGCTTTGCAGGCAGAAAACAAACAAAACCAACACCCAAAGCACAGCTCGGTTTACAACCACAAAAATAACAAGGGTAGCAGCTCCAAACATAACATCTTGATACCTCCAGAAATGAACAGCCTGAACCAAAACAGAACACAAAGCAGAGTTCAAAGCTTCAGCAACTGCACTGAAATGCCTCCCAGTTCACTGCTTGCAGCATTCATCTTGCAGGTCAGACCCTCTGAAGCAGTGGAAGCAGCTTATCTCAATTCTGGCTTGCCCCAGGAAAGGAACTATAACCTTAGACAGAAAAGAGCAGTAACCCCACCAGCACACACTGCTCTGTTTTGCAGACAGCCCCACCATGCACATGGCACTGCAGGTCCTGCAGACCTACCCCGTGCACCACAGGGGTCACACAGCAGCTCAACTTGTGACTTTACTGATTTGAGTAGATGCATCTGTAACTAGCTGCTTCTAAAGCCTCCCAGCTGAAATGTGAAAGCTGTGTTACAGTAACCCTGGATCACAGCAGCCACAAAGCACTGATGTTCAAGACCAAAGGTTTTCCTTCAGACACCTCTGGCATCACCATGTCATCTCTGTTGCAGGTCCAAACCTCATTTCAACTTTCCAAGAATAAGACCTGATATTTAAGATTGCCTTAACCTGCTCCCCTCTCAGGTCCTACTCTCTTCCCAGCTTTGCAGGAGCCATTATTAAACTTTTGTTTAATCTTGGGAAGAGCTGAAACAGTGTCAATTTATCCACCAAGGAAAGGCACCTGCTGGTACACCCTGGCTTTTGGTGAATTACAGTTTCTACACGGTCTGCTGCTTGCCTTTGGAAAACTTCCAAAGCTGCCTGGCATCCTTTGGGTGCATGTGGGAAGTTGTAGAGGGACTGAGGAGTTCTCAGACCCTGGTGGAAAATAACAGTGATACTGACCTGTGAGAAAGCTTTAATGGGATAGGAGTTCTCAGGCTCTGGTTGAGGACAACATTGATTCTGAGTAGACTGTCATGAGAAAGGTATGTAGGCAGAGAGATAAGGGGAAGTTGAACAAAATAATGAGAAGAAGCAAGGATGAGAGAATGCAGGTGTTTTGCTAATGTTGTTTAGATATCAGGCGTTGAAACTTGACCAATAAGGAGTTGGAATAAGAAAGAGACAGCAAAATGTAGCCTATAGAAAAAAAGACACATTTGTTTTGCCTGCTGTGCTGAACAGATAAAAGATGGCTGGGAAAAAAACCACTGTTTGTATACTAGACCATGTTACAATTTTATGCTGCTAACAGCAGGTTAAGTTATATTTAATAAAGAATTTGAGAACAGAGTTAATTTAGCTGTGATGAGAAGCTGCTTTAACCCAGGCACAATGTTACAGATGCAGGGGAGTTTTGGATTAAAAAATAACCACATTTAGCACAGAAAAACTTACATGTTAGGTGACCTGGCACAGAAAGGACAGATGAAGACATAAATCTCCTTCCCCTGGCTACATACTCAACAGAAAAGCACAAGCCTGAAGGAATAATTAAGGTATTTGTGAGCCAGCTATTAACCGTGGGTGTTTACATTAGTTTTCTTGCTGTTGGCTTGTAGAAATACAGCTGCTAATAGAGAACTGGTCAGCTTTCTCTTGTAGTTTTTACCTCTTTCCCTGAAAAGGAGTTAAGGCTACAGAAAGCAAAAATTTCTTCTGAAAAGGTGCGATTTTTTAACACTACTTATATATGTATCCTTCAGAGTAATAGATAATCCCTGCTTTTACTTTAGTCAGTTTTGCAAGCTGTAAAAGTACACAATCTGCCAACGCTTAGAAAATCCCGTCCAGGGCTTGGTTTACAGGTCTCTCCAAGAGAAATAATTACATACCTGTAATAGGTATAGGCTGGTGTCCTGGTTTGGACAGGTATTACCTTAAATTTTAGCAATGCGAGACCAGAGGCTTATAAGGAGACAAGAATTTTAATAAAGAATATATATATATATGTATATATATAAAAGAGAGAGAGAGAGGTATTTGTATAGAATGCAAACCCGACCAACAATATAGAAAAAAACCAGTAAACGTTGAAAATAGCAGAATAACAGACATGGTAAAAATTCAAATTGATGGCCACCTTTCCTTCCGATGACCAGCAGGGGCCGCCGGGGAAAAAGCTGCTGCAGGCTCCGGGAAAAAGGGGGAAGGGAGGGGGCAACGAGAGAGTTCTGAATCCTAGTCTCCAGTCCACTGGGCACGAGAGAAAAACAAAGTTTTATTAGAGTAGCCTAATAAAGTTCCTAAAGCAGATAGGGAGAAAAATAAAGACAGAAAAGAAAGGAGAAAGCAAGAAACAACAAGCGATAGAATAGTTACCCCCAGGGTCCAGCGTCGAAGTCAGGGGGGGAAATGCTTTTTTGCACCCATAGTGTCCCAGATTTTTATACAGTTCTTGCCCACTTCTCTCCCTGTGCAGATGAGAAATTCCTACCCGTGCTCCTCTGAGAGATAAGGGGGGGTATGATGTAGATAGCACAGTCCTTTGTTTTTGCTAATTGCTGAGATCAGCCATTGTAAACCAGGGGATTAGGGCAGCAGACGCCTCAGGCTAGTTTATCGCAGGAGGACTGGCATGCTTTATCTTTTCCTGTTAGCTCCACGGTCTTCATGAAATATCGAGGCCTGGTTATCGCTGTACACTTCACTCCCAGCGCCATCTACACACCTCTCCTGTCTCCAATCTCAGGCACAAATTCGCGGGGCGGGTCTCAAGACAGACAACAGATGTCCTGAGCGTCTTCACTTCTTGGACTGTTCGAGACACTGTTATGTCCTGCGTGTCACAGGTCCCCTGAGAGCACCACCGGGGAGGGGGGGGGTTCTGTAAGCCACATGTCCCGCGCCCCACCTACCAGTCTCGTGTCGGTATTTAGCTTTAAATGGAGTTTACCATCAGCTTTTACCCGCATTCCCAAGCAGCCCAACTCTGAGAAGCCCTGGGCCCGGCGTGCCGGGGGGCTGCTACTGGCTTCACACCGCCCGAGGGCTGCGGCTGCGTCCTCGGCTGGCCTGCTCCTGAGGAGCTGCGCTTGGCCAGGGCTGGCCGCCGGCCGGGCGGTGGTCCCAGCACCAACCCATACCCCTCGGCTCACCCCCCTCATAGGCAGGAAAAAAACAGGGTTTTTTCCTTCTAAAAAGGGACTCGGTACCCCTTGACAGCTGGGAAAGCATGTTCCTCTGGTTTTCTTCATCATCTACTGCTCTGGCCTGCTTCTTGCTAGAATCAGGCTGAAGGCTTATTTTAAACTGAGAAAGCTCCACAGAGAAATGAAAACTCTGGAAGTCTTTAAAGAGAAATAAGGAAGCTGAAAAATCATAGCCTAATAAAGGCTTTCTCCAGGTGGCCTCTCACTCTTTAAAAAAAGCTTTGCCTAATGGAGCCAGCTGTCTCAGGTACACAAAGGTTGCTTTCGGGACCTCCCACTTGCCTGCTGGAGGGTGAGCACTAGGTGGGGTGGGAGATGTGTGAGAAGGGACATGCCTGAGATGTTCCTTGGAGGTTTTTTGCCTTTGAAAACATAGTTCTGTTGACTCTGATGTCATCTCCCATTTTCAGTGTGTGAAAGCAAGCCATAAAACAAGCGATGCAAAGTTGCTAAATAACCACACAGGGTTATTTATCTTCACATTGCTTGTGTCCTGGCCTGCTGGAGGCAGTGCGTGGCCTTAGAAGATGTTATCCTGTGATGGTTTTGTGGCCCTCTGTGGTCTTTTTTTCCTCCATCTGCCTGAGGGGAAGAAGCATGTTTCTCTTCCTTCTTGGCTGTAACAGAAGCGAGGCAAGTGTGACTCCTCTGCCTGGCATTGTTCTCCCCTGCAGCCTCCTGTGATCAGCTCTCTGCCTGCCTTGCAAACAGCAGATGTGAGGGGAGCCACTGCCAGCACGAGATGCTCTGGTGGCACCAGAGACACAGGCTGACTATTGCTGTAGCTGATTATTGGTGTGACCTGAGAGAGCCATCAGCTCTCAGGGAGGTAGACCATGCAGGCAAGTTTTAAAGTAAGATCCATCATCAAGGTGATCTAGAACAGTATCTGCAGCTCTGCCAGCTGACATAAAATTACAAGGTTCATCAGCTCTCAGGATTCAAGTCTTCAAGCTGATTACAATTGTAAGCAGGAAAAATGTTCCCTTGAAGAGGCTGCATCTTCCTTCAAAGCAGCTGGAGCCATGGGTTCTGTCAGCAGGATGCTGCCCCAGCTGACCCCTTGGTCTACTCAGAACAGAGCTGTTCGGTTGTGAAGAACTGGGAAGCAAACCCATTCCTGACTCCTGCTATAGAACAGTGGTTGACATCAGGACAAAATGAGTCTCTGGGAAGTCTATCATCTCCACATATCACTCTCCATAGCAGGATGGGTACTATGGGAAAGTATCTGCTGAGCCAGTGCTCAACCTCACCTCCTATTCCCTCTCTCACTCTAGCATGACAGGGCACAAACAGGGCTGAGCCATGCTGCTGACCTATATAAGAAAGATGGCAACAATCTGATTAGTATGGCATGTTGTGTAGTAGGACAAAGAGTGTGATGGTTTTAATCCAAAAGAAGGTGTATTTAGACTAGATATAAGGAAGAAGTTTTTTATGCTGAAGGTGGTGAGACACTGGTGCAGGCTGCCCAGAGAAGTGGTCAATGTCCCATCCTGGAAACATTCCAGGTCAGGTTGGCTGAGGCTCTGAGCAACTTGCTCCCTGACAGAGGGGTTGGACCAGATGACCTTAAAATACAAAGCATTCTGTGATTCCATAGTTGTCTTGCAGAGGTCTGCACATATGCTTTCCTCAAAGAGGAAAATCTGGGTGAGACTGGCTGTAGTGGAGGCACCAGCATTTAAGCTACATTGAAAACTTGTGACTAGATTTATTCAAGCAACATTTTTACCTGTTTCTACCTGTCATTGACTGACCTCTATTGTGCTTCATTCATTGCCTCACTTCAACTTTGCACTAGTATCTGAGAAAGTGCTTCGTGAGTTCAGAGCGCAAAGCAAGCTGAAAGCTGGCAGCTCTGGATGACCAGCCTGCAGCCACCAGCAGCACACAGGTTCTCAATGCAGCACCAGAAAAGGCAAAAAAAACCCCAACCAACCAAAATGGTTTACCATCAGGAGTCTCCAGGTCCACTAAAACTAATGCTGATGTTGCTAATACATCACTCTGATAGGCCTTTTATGTAACCTTCCAAAAACAGTCTAACTGGTGTGGTACCATTTGTATCTGGGACATGCAGACCATCCCATGCTTTGTTAAATCTATGTTATAAAGTAACAGCTCAATGCAAAGACAAAACAGTAGCTACCATTGGGGTGGAGGTGGTGGTGGGGTTTTGGTTGGTTTTTAAGAGAGACAAGTTTACCTTTACTTTCCAAGCCAGCAGAATAGCAAGTGTTAAAACCACATAGGTCTTCTGGATTCCAAAAGCACCTTAGTGCACACACACTAATACCTCTATAGTCAGGCAGAATACCCATATATGGACTTTGGTTATTTAGTGATGCAGGCACAGGTTAAAAAATATATGCAAAGAAGAATTACAGCCCCCCTCAGAAAATAAATTAATTATCCTAGTTTCCATCTACTTATGATTCCTGGGAATCTTCCTGGTCTTTTTCTGGGAAATGGCCCACAATAACTTTCACTGAGAAAGGACCGAATAAAATGAGGTGGGACAACAGAAACTGGCTCTTCATCCTGCAGTCAGATCTACTGCCTTTTGTCCCATGTGGAACACTCAAGGCACCAAGAGACGTCTGCTTAAGGGCAGTCGTCTGTCTGCTCCAGCTAACTATAGCACAGGAACTACAATTATCAACATTTACATTCCCCAGATTCCTTCACTGATCCCCACTGGGATAGTATTATAGTTATTCTTTGTTTGCAAATATAGATACTTCACCAAACTAATTATCTGAGAACTACATTTAAACTGGAGCCACATGGCATAATCTGAGGGGTTTTTTTTTAAACTGTCATGTTACAAAAAAAGTGACCTTTGCTCTGTAAACCTCGGGCATGAATGATTTATGTTCAACAGACAGAAGAATGGAAAAAGGTTAAATGCAAAATCAACCCAGAAGTTTACAGAGTAACAGGGGTCACTGTGAAACCACTTTCCTAAAAAGCCCCTTATGCTCTCATTTCCATGATACAGATGGAAATGTGGTGGCAAGCAGAGATTGATGCTGGAATTAACTTCTTGGTTAACAAGGCCAGGCCTCATTCTCAAAAGTGGCAAAAATATTATAAACCTTCTGCAAATAATACTGTGTTCTTCATGTGTTATTTTTCTAGCAGCCCAGAAGCTGCTACAAATGTGATCACTTTCTTCTGCAACTTGTATGTTTCAGAATTGAGTGAGCGTAGGGTTTGCCAGTGTAATTTTTAAATAAAGCCCTTAAGTACCTGAATAATTTTGAATTCAGTGGGACTTGAGCTCTTGCTTTACTCAAAGTGCCTGCTCAAGCATATGGCTGATGCTTTAGCCAAAACTGATTGATCCTGGACCTACCCGGGAAAGTAGAAGACTGTGCAGGCATCTCCTTCTGTCCATGGTGAAATGAAAAATGTGCAGCAAAACATGGAAAGAACACAACCTACTGTTAATCACTGCCATAGGCTTGAAAGGGTCTTTCCATCCCACCTGAGAGCTACCATATTGCATTGCTATGTCTGAGACTGACAGGCTGCCAGTGGTAGAAGACCTCGGTCGCTGAGGAGCAAGTAATTGTTGACACTGGCAATTATTATTGCATTGATCACCTTGCTTTTCAGGTTCATTCAGAAGTAAGCAATAATGATATCATGCCATGCTCTCTAGTACTCTCTCTAACACTTGAGGCTGTTACCTGCCTCCCCAATAAAGGCTTACTCATTATTTTGGCAATGAAGACCAGGTCAAATACAAAAATAATTTAGTCCAAATCTGAACAATGCACCAGCACCCCAGCAGCAAAGTCTGGGGACAAAATGGAAATGGTGTGATTTTCATGCTGTGAAGGACTATGATGCCACTGTGTAGCCTAAAGGTACCTGCTATAGCAATCAGGTGAAATACTGTGGGTTTTAAAAGGATAAAACATGTAAAACAGAAACTCTGGCCTGTTCTGTATAAGCCATTCTGCTGTGTTTAATGTACTTGTTGCTTCCAGTTTATCAAATGTCCTACACAGTATTAAACTGTAAATCAGATCAGAAACTCCCCCTAAGAATATTGTGATGCCTTTTTACTGATTTTTAGAAAGAGTTTCTAGATCATAGCCTTTTTTGTTAGGCAAATTTTGATTTAGAGGAAGCTGATATGCTTGATTGTGGAATGAAAACATTATGTTCTGGGAAATTTATCATAATATCACAAAGCTAAAGCTAATGAGAAAAAAAATCACATAAAGGCAGATGATTAAAAAACAACTCAACCCACCAAATGCTAGAGTATACCAAACAGCCTGCAACTGAATCTGGCACTGCAAAAAGAGAGAGAAAGATTCTCCCTAAAAGATTCAGCACCTAGTCTTCCTTCCTCCTGTGCATCACTCATTTTATTAATCTTACTATCTGAGTGGCTCTGTCTCCCCTCAACGTTACCATACAATTTCAAGTTATCCTAGAAGCTGAAATGAGAAACAGAAGTACAGAAAGTTGTTAAAATGTACATTATGTGCAAACCAATTGGCCCCTGATACAGGATCACTCCATGACTTCGAAGGGTGGCCTGAAAGCTTGGCTTGACTCCTCCAGTGCTGTCAGCAGAAAGAGGGAGCTGTAAGTAAGGTGTATAATGAACCTTGCAAAGCAAATGGGAGAAAGCCTGAATCATTTCCATATGTATGATCATCACTTCAAAGTCGAGGCAGCACATTTCACACAGCACATGCATTCCAGCTGTAATACCTCTGCAGTGTAACTCACCCACCTAACATCGACAGGAAATAACAGTGTCTGAGTGCAAAATAAAGCAGCTGAGTTTAACCCTATTGACACCAGCACTAAAGCAGGAAGAAGCTCATAGGACTATTCCCATGCTAAAGGCATCTTGTTGAATCAAGACCCGAACTGAATCTACCCGACTGATGTTTTTACCTTTCAGAAGGGGAATAAAAAGGCTGATCCAGAGCCAGCTTCTGCTTGAGTTCTTATCTCCTGAGTCTCCTCACACAGAATGACAGTCTCTTTGTTACCAAGGAGGCAGCTCTTGTGGGGAGACACAAACACAGGTGCAGAGAGCATCTCAGGACCAGTCCACACACGGCTTTGATCTGACTCGTCACCAGCAGACAGCTTGGGGCATAGAGGAGCTGCCTGGGTCACTTAGTTTACTATTGCTGCACACAACACAGAGCTGTTTCAGGGCTATTCTAGTTAGAAGTAGGGAAAAAAAAAAAAAGACCTCAGAGGGCAGAAATATAAAAACCCTCAGCTTTGTGACTCAGGAGACTTGCTGACACGTTTTGGGCATGAAGGTATCTGTAGCTCAGACTCTACAAGCACCTAAAAAGCCAAGGACATTCAGAAACCACAGCATGGCTTCACATACCCTGGGACAAATATATGTCCTAAGGACACTTAAGGAATGCCACAGGCCTTCTATCTGGCAACATGATACACCACCATCATGGAGGCCATGAAAGAAGTTGATGGAAATTGACCAAGTCCTTGTTTCTTAGTGAGTGCTTTGGATTTCCAGTTTGCTTTACAAAGCCTGGAAGAGCACATCCTTGCAGGGGAGCAGGATAGTACCAAAGTCTTTGCCATTTTCAGAGGACAACAACAAAGCAGAGCTATTCTGTAGCCTAACAAAAGATTATAAACTTGCCTCCTAGGCACAGCTCAGCACTGCCTGGCCTTATATCTTAAATGGAGAACACAGAATCACACAGAATCACAGAAATTAGGGGCTGGAAGGGACCTAGAAGATCATCTAGTCCAACCCCCCTGCCGAAGCAGGATCACCTAGACTAAGTCACCCAGGAACAGATCCAGGTGGGACTTGAATATCTCCAGAGAAGAAGACTCCACAACCTCCCTGGGCAGTAAGCAGGACATAAAGAGAACGAAAAGGTCCACCCTGAAAAGTGCTCTCTGGAACAGCACTTGCAAAGGCAGCAGGGTCATGAGCCTTATGGGACTACATGTGGGAAGCCACCTGTTGACAGTATTTTCAAGTGACATTTACAGGACTGGGCTCTAATGATGCATGCAGCCCTTTAATTTCAGAGGTGCCCTAAAACCTGTTTAATAATGGGGGGAAGCCAGCCTGGAATCTCCTGAGGCTTTTAGTAGATGGAGGAAGCAAGATAAAAAAACATAATGACCACTGCACCTACTTTGCCTACCAGTTTTGCACCCAGGGTGAGCTCCCTCTAGCAACACTCTACATAGAGTCATAGATTCATAGAATGTTAGGGGTTAGAAGTGACCCAGAAAGATCATCTAGTCCAAACCCCCTGTCAGAGCAGGATCACCTACACTAAGTCACCCAGGAACATGCCCAGGTGGGTCTTGAATGTTTCCAGAGAAGGAGACTCCACAACATCCTTGGGGAGCCCATTCCAGTGATCTGTCATCCTCACTGTGAAAAAATTTTTCCTTGTGTTTACCCTAAACCTCTTGTGCTCCAACTTACAAGGAATC
>VYZU01056124.1:58182-120908 GCA_013401355.1 Ceyx cyanopectus | reverse complement strand
ATCCCATCAGGGCCCATGGACTTGTGGATGTCCAGTTTGCTCAGCTGATCTGTAACCCAAGCCTCTCTGAGGTAAAAACTTCCTCCCTCCAGACTTCCTCTGTGGTCTTTGAGACCTGGGACTCTTGGTAGCTGGCCTTAGTGGTAAAGACCAAGGCAAAGATGGCATTCAGTAACTCAGCCTGCTCTCTATCCTTGGTCACCAGAGCACCCACTTCATTCAACAGCAGGCCCACATTGCCTCTAGACTTCCCTTTGCCTCCAACACTGGGAAGGAGTAGGTGGGACTGCTCCCTGGCCTGCTGTATTTCACCCATACATCAGTGATTTCTTCCACCACTGTAACAGATTTATCCTTGTGAAAGAAGTAGAGGATTTCCTTCTGGCTCACTCTGGAGAGCTTGTATCATGAACAGGTTTGTCATCATATGAGCTCATGGTCGGGCAGGTCTTTGTTCCTCCTTACAGCCTGCTGGGGCTCCTCTCTTCTGCCACCTGTGCAGAAACAATACTGATACAAAGTGATTCACTGCAGACTATCTGGAACAAGTGCCAGGGCAGGGATTTCCAGATTTTTTGGCTTCTGCTCAGATGAGTCCCCTCACTTTGCATAATCCTCGCTCAGGTTGTACGTTCTTCTTTTAAAAAACAGGCTCGAAATTGTACAACTCTGATGAGTCATTATACAGTAATTCCAGCAACATCTTTAAGGATATACTAAATTAAATTGTTAACTATACCCCTGAAATAGTTATTCTTGAAAAATCATTTCTACCTCAAAGCATTTATTAATCTTAGCTACACTGAATTATTAAACCAAAATCCTCAATTACTCTGATCACTAAAAATACCAGTGTGGCTTTTAGACCCATATTTCTACTTCTTACTGTAATGCATTCTTCATTTTAATTACTGGCACCATATTTTCGAAGTCCAGTGCCATATCTTTGCAGGCTATTTGCCAACCTAAAAAAAGGTTGATGAGTGAATCTTTATATCAATCATTATATATGACAAGCAGTGAATTCTTGAAGAAGTGTTAAAAAAAATAAATCACATTATCTAGGCAAACTAGACATATCAACGTGAAGTAACAGAAGGAAATGTCAGCTGTTTCTCCTGCAGCAGGTACACATTGCTCAAGACACTTTTCTAGTATTCATCACCAGAAGACTGAGTAGAAAGTTGTCTGCGAAGGGAAAAAAACCAAATATTTGTAAGAAAAGGTAAATCTGTGGATGAAAAGGATAACAAGTTCTCTCCAGCTAAAGTTCCTAAATGAATAAATCAAGATAACTTCTAATCTAAACCACAGAAGATGTCCAAACAGTAACTTCAGCCCAAATATAGCTTCATCCAGATGATGGGTGCTAATGAATTGCAGCAGACCTCTGCTTGACGTTACCCATTCTGATTCAAAGAACATCTTTGTCATTAAAATCCCACCCTCAAGGTCTGTCAGTGGTCTAGCTGGTGGAGGCCCACCTTACAAATTCCTCTGCACTAGTATGCCAGAAAGTTAACTAACTCAAATTACAAAAGAGTGCAATCTCTGTGGACCAACCCATCCTGAGCACCCTGTTGACCTGCCAGCTGGTCAGGGCAACTAGAAAGTTCTCCTTAGGTAAGCAAAGGGTTGATTGTAACATGTGGTTTCCAGCTGTCTCTTCTTCTAACCTGAAGAGACATTTTGGAAAAAGATAGGATGAAGGGTCCAGCAAAACACTGGTGTGCAGGAACTGCTGTCATTACCTTGGTTGTTACCCTGTGCTGACGTCTCTCATGCTAGATGTTTGTTTTTGCTGCCCAGGCCAAGTCATTTCTCTGCCCTGTTGTGTGAACACACCTACACACCAGCTGTTGCACCTCCCAGGTTTATGGTATTGGCACTGCCTTGCAGGAAAGCTGGCTTTAGGTTCTCTGATGCAATTCCTGTCAGGTGATGATCAAGAATAATTCTACCTGGCATTTAAGTTGGAGCACATGAGGACACAGCAAAATGGCCAGCACTACATTGTCACTATCCTGAAGTCAGACACAGCAGTGGGCTTTCTTCCTCAGGGAGCAGCAATGCAGCCAGCCATCATCTTTTTAAATTCACCTTCACCTAGTGCAACAAGAGTAATTCTTTTTCTGTCTAGTTTCTTTCTTAATTGTGTGCTTTCAATTTCAGTACTTGTAAAAATCCCAGGACCAACAATTACTTCAGCAAATAGAGATAAAGTACAGAATGCAGGGAAGACTCTAGAGACCACACTGGGATTTTTCCTTACAAGACAAATAATGTATTACATTATACCTCCTGTTCCCCTTATAACCTTTTTAATAAGATGAGACAAACACAAGCCTAGCTGCACACAGTCAACATCTGACATTGCCAAAAACATTAACCCACAGCATATACAGCTATACTAAAGGCTCTAAGAAAAGCAGTGATCTGGGACCTCTACCACCAGAAGGATACTCTGGAGATGATTTCTAGAAGCCTTGTTAGTTTTTCAATCTAATCAAATGCCCACTGGAAGCACAGAAGCAACCACCCATAAGGCTGAACCACTACTGCAATCTGCAGAGCAGTAGTAGTGCAGGATGGGAGATGCAACTTTCTCTTGTGCCACCCTCAGTATAGGCATAAGAAGGGATTTTAAAGTTTTGCCTTTCAAGTTACTGGACCCTCTCAGTCATCTGGGCCCTTCAAGGGTAGGACTAGAAGATTTATTAACTCACCTTCCCTGTTGACTTGTTGGGTTAGCATCAGGCAAAGAGACTAAATTTTGATAATCACATTTCCTCAAAGTATTTCCCAAAGTAGTTCTGGCCTACCAATTAAGAAAGGAAGAAAAAAACCCAAGCAAACAAACAAACAAAAAAACCCAGAAAATTTTTGAACTCTACCTTGGGGTCTTCTCTTCTAGGGGAAAAACCAAGGAGAAAAAAGACCTTGTCACACATAAATGGAAAGTTCCCTCCATCCAACAATACAATGGGTATTACACCAAAAGACTGCCCTAACTGCTTGCAGTCTACTAGGAGTTATCAGGGTCGCACAGAGGGACCAACTGCTAGAGCTGCTCTGGACCCATCAGGAATGTGGGTGTTAAAATGCTGAAGCAAGCACATTTTCCTTCCTGTGGGAAAGTGAAGGTTCTCACCAAGCTGTGACCTTGCTGGTGTTTGTTTGTAAAACAGCAGAGAGATGTTTTGACTCTGGGTGTTGTGGCACCCCAGCCAATCACCCCAGGGGGTGGCTCATTTCTTGTCCAATTACCTTGAAGTTAAAAGGATATAAAAAGGGTATAAAAAGAGCTGTAAATTAATAAATATGGGGATCTTGGAATCTTGGGGAAGGAAATCGTTTCTGCCTGTCTCTGTCTCCTCCTCCAGCTACTGGCAGATAAACAACACAGGAACACCTTATTTTACTGGAGTACACGTGTCTCTTACATGCCTGTACTCTTGGTAGGCCCACAAAAGCCACTCATTTTTATACTGTGCTCTTTTATCTGGTCTCTGAATTTCTCTATAGTTCTGATGAAAGCTTCCATTTGCTTCTCAATCGAAATGGGGACAAGAAAAAACAAAACACAGCATGCATATGAAGAAGAAAAATACCTGCAAAGAGGCAAAGTAGGGCTGAATTTTCAAGGATCATCAGTTGATTCAATACAGAAAGATCCCTCTTTTGCAATTCACAATTCTACTGAAGAAGGTGAATTTCACTTTTATTAATGAAAATGGCTCTTAATGTTTATATATGCATTAACTATCCCATCCATTTTTAATAGTCACTACTGAACAATAGGAGTAGAGGGATTACATCATCTGGACACCTTGCTTCTGGGGCAACAGAACTAGTTGGGCCCTTAATGTAATGTGGTCAACTCTTTTCTCTTTTTAATTTATATCCCATTGCCTCCTAAAGCCTCATCTTTCATTCTGTGCTGCTGGTGTTAGAGCCCCACTGCAGTCCTTAGAAATGGCACTCTGTTATTCAGCTCAGTTGGCTATTGAATGAAACATGAGGTTCTTTAGCACGTCAGGAGGCTGAGCATGCTTTAGCAGCCCAGCCCCAGCCTCAGTACAAGGACTGCCCTTTAATTCCATTTAAATACATTCAGTGTTGTTGGTTTTGCTCCTGCTCAGAAAGGAGCTTAGTGGGAAATTCAAAACCAATCTCAGCCAAAGGGAAAAAATAATAAAGCAAGCCCATAAATTAAGTCAAGCAAGTGTATCCTAGGAACAAGAAAGAGCTCATGCAGATGATGCAAACCATGCCGCATAGAAAGCAAATCCCCATTGCTGGTCCTCCCTTATGCCACTCCAAAGCAGCAAATCTCTATGTGAAGTGTTTGTGATCATTCTGGAAACAGAGGGGCCCTAGAAAAATAATTAAGAAATAAATTCCACTATTTGGTCACATTTGTTCCAAAGGAGACAGTGTCTTTTGTGAAACATTCCCACCAAAAGCCTTGCAAAGTTTAAATTACATCCACAGCCTTCACTGGTATTAAACCTCAAGTGAGACCTTATTGTTTGCCTTTCCTTTTATTCCTGAAAATACAAACAGATTAAAACTGATCAGCTAGGTCTGAGCCTCACTTCTCCCAGGATTTTTATAAAAAAAAAAACAACTCAAAACAATCCATTAGCATTATTATGGCAAGAAGATTGCCACAGAAAGTAAGAGGGGGTAAACACAGCAAAGATAGACTTTAACAATAAGCCTCTTCTCAGCCGTCATATGAAGTCATATGAAGTCTGTATTATTGTTTGATAACTAGCATTTATTTTGTAAGGATGAGATTTTTAGGAGGAATTAAGCCTTTTCCTGCTCAGAAGGATTTGGAATCCTGGATAATATAACACCTTTCAAAATCCCCAGCTTAAGCACCTTCGTGTTTAGTCTGAAACTCTTGACAAGTAAACATGGCCCGTTCACATTGCCCTGTGCTTTGTGGGAGATGCTGCAGTGTAAAAACCAAGTCCAGGCTGATTTACAGATAATAGCAAGGCAGAAAGAGCTTCAGCAAAGGTCCCAGGAAAGAGGTCGAATCACTGGAAGTGTGTGATTCTCCTTTCCCTTTTCTCGTAGAGGAAGTTTGGTAAGTGAAGTGCAAAATACCTGTAAAGTCTCCCTTGCAGCCAAAACCACTGTCTCAGCAGGGTCCATTAGCAGAGGATGCATCGTCATCATCATCTTGCCTTTCTCCTGGGAAGCAAAAATGGGAGGCAAAGGATGAGCTTTGTAAGCGAAGCAAAGAAGAGAATGGGAAAGAGCTGTGAGACCAATTAAACCCTGCACACATGTAGGCTCCCTGCGTGGCAGCTGACCTACAAAGGATATTCAATGTAGACAAAGGGCTGCACAAAAAGTAACCGGATGCAAAAGCAGTGCAGCATCAACCCTGGGGGGAGGGCAGGGAGGGGGTAGATTACCCTCACATTAACTCACTTATAAAGAGATGAGCAATGCCACATAAATCAAAGCAGATACGTTGGCATAAACACCCAGATTCAGCCCCGCTGCCTTGGGTATGCTTGGTAATAGAGTTTGCAACGCTTGAAATGCAAAGGAGGAGGCATTTTCCACAAAATTTCTTTCATCATATTTGCAGTTACACAGCTGGGTGAAGCTGGAAAAAAGCTCTCTTGGGAAAATCCAGTTCACCTGCCACCCCATGGGAAGGCAGAGTTTAAGTAGGCCAGCGTTACCTTGCAAGTACTGAGGGATGAGCCTGTTCTGTTCCTCCTTTTCCTACAACATCCCTGCTTTTTCCTCCTGGGAAGAAGGCTGCAAGTGACAGCTGGGAAGGGGCAAAAGAGGCAAATGGGGCTATGAAAATTCACAATTCCGTGGGTGGCTTGTTTGCAAGTGAGCACTGTCCCTAGACAGACATCGTCAAAGGAGCTCTTTTAAGCATAATAATCTATTCAAGTCTATTATTTGAAGCATAATCTGAGGTCAGACAAATTATTTTTCAACCTATTACACTGGCAATAGCATACTTTCCAACCTCCCCTCCTCCCCTTATTAAGAAACACTTCCACTCCTGCTTCCTTCTTGTAAGGCAGGAATACTGGAAGGATGGGCCCTCCGAGACTGTTTACTTCCATGGAGATCTTTAATAAAGATGCAATGACTGGAAACTATGAAGACAGAGCAGTCTGAGGAACAGGAAATTTAAAGAAACAAATATGCAAAACTCCTTGAGATGCTGCCAAGGCAGCAATTTCAGAAGGAAAACAATGCTGAGTAACATAATTTCCCCCAGTAGCTGCAAGTCATTCAGCAACCTTGAATTAAACTCACACCTCTGCTGTCTGCACAGCCCCACGAGAAAGGAATGAAATCCTTTATCAGCAGTACCAAAAACCCCCTCAAAACAGCGTAAATATTAGAAACCCCTAATTAAATTCAGGGAGTTGGCAGCTGCCCTGCAATGATTAATGGGTTCACACATCTCCCTGTGCCCTGGCTCAGCCATGCTGAGCTAATGTTTGAGAATTTCATAACCTGAGCAGCCCCTTTGCTTTCAAAGACATAGCCTCAGCTGTCCAGTGATTTCTCCACGAGAGAGGTAAAATGAGGATTTGATTTCCTTTTCTCTCCTCTCTTGAAAACATTCTCCAGACTGAGGCATTGAATGGGGTCTACTGAAACTCTGTAGAGAGTAACACCTTGTACAACAAAATAAAGAACAACTAGACAGTAAGGAGGAGATTAGATGGAGGAATTCATTTTCATGAGCAAGCAGGATTGGCCACACAAGTAAGCTGGTAATAAAGAATACTGCATTACCACTAAGAAAAATGCAACTGTTTAAATAGGTGTAAAGTAGGCACATTAGGCACTCTGGCCATCAACAGAAACCTTTTCAGAGCACACATCCTGACTTCAGCACTCATCAACTCAGGCACCAGCCTGGCTCCTATTCAGCTGCAAACACAAACGTATGGACATGCATCTACATGCCTGACTGAGACATGCAGGAGAAAGAAAATGGAAACTAAGAGAAGCAAGAAAGGTGCCAGTGAGGACAGAGACCTAATTAACAACTGAGGAGAGAGCTGGCCCATACCTTTTGCTCTGCAAGTCTACTTGCAGTTTGTACCCTTGCAATCAATTTCTAATTTGCAGCGACAAATTAATTTTCTTCTTTTAATGCAAACTGACTTCTGAGTCACTGAAACATGTGGCTGATGCAGCCCTGGTGGCAGATGCTCAATTAAGCCTCAAAACAGGTGCCATCTCTCACCCTGCAGAGAGTCCTATTGGCAAGAGCTGGGTTGAGTGTCCACAACCTTTCCATCTTTATTATCTCATGGAGCATCTACCAACAGTCAATGAAAGTCACCCAGTGTGCTGGCTATGTGCCTAATAATCCAGCAGGAACTCTGACAGTAAAAATCACAATTTCTGCAAAACAGACCTTATGTGTTGTCCACCTTTTAGTCCCCTTCAGGTCATGCAAGCTACAGGCAAAACAAGCTAGGGACCCCTGCAATGATGAAACCCTTCAAAGCAGCTTCTCTTAGCACGCTGGTTTTGCCAAGAATACCTGTTCAGATCTCTACAAACAACATCAGTTGAGGTACTGAAGCCCTCCATGTTTCCACAACCTGTCCTGTCTGCTCTGTTCTCAAGATGTCTGGTGACATTGGGCATGGAAGCCAGACAGCTCTGCCTTTGTGATTTTGCTGAGCCTTTCAGCAGGAGATATGCAAGCATGTTTGCCAAGTTCTACCACAGTGCTACAGACAGGCAAGCACCCTGATTTCTTCTTTGCAGCCAAAGGGACCAAAGTGGAGATTAGATGAACACCCAAGCCCACAAAGCTTGTCAGTGGCACAGCTCAGGCTCTGCTGTACTGCCAAGCAGTTCACTCCTCATCAATAAACCAGAGGTTGGAAAAGCTCTGTGGAAAAGTTTCAGCCCACTGTAGGTGAACATGCCAGGCTACACCACACCAATTTTGGGGGCAAGGCGGTCATAAGGGACACAAAAATATTAATTACATACATGCACGTATGCATGAATGTACATTCAACCCAGTATCTCTGTGTAGCATGTTTCTGCTGCAAAAAGCTGCCCACTGTAATCAATACCATTGCATATTTATCAAGGGTATGCACAGAAAGGGTGCCAAATGCTTTTCCATTCACCACTTATAGTTGATACTGTTGTAGAAAGTAGAATGATAGAGGGTTTTTTTTGTTGGCTTGGAAGAGACCTTAAAGATCATTTAGTTCAGCTCCCTTGCCATGGCAGGGACAGCTTCCACTAGAACAGGTTGCACAAAGCCTCATCCAACCTGGACTTGAACACATCCAATGATGAAGCATCCACAGCTTCCCTGGGCAACCTGTGTCAGTGTCTCACAATCCTCACTGTGAAGAACTTCTTCCGAATTTCTAATCTAAATCTCCCCTCCTCCAGTTTCAAACCATTACCTCTCATCCTATCACTACAAGTCCTTGTAAAAAGTCCCTCCCTGGCTTTCTTGTAGGTCCTCTTCAGATACTGTAAGGCTGAAATGAGGTGTTCCTGGAGCCTTCTCCAGGCTGAACACCTCCAACTATCCCAGTCTGCCCTCATAGGAGAGGAAGTACATTCAACAAAAAGTAAATTCACGTTTAGAAACCAGAGCTGCTTCCTGAAACTTCCTGCATTTCAATTACCATCTGGATATACTTGGGATCTTCTGTTTTATAACAAAGCTGCCCCTTCAGTTGCCTTTCCCACTCTTTGAATGTGGAGATGTTTATTGCGGGTCATATATTTAACAGCGGTGGCATGGCTTCGAAGAGGGCACATGTAGAATTACTGCAGTGGCTGCAGCAACAGGGAGTGTGAAAGACAGCCCCTGAGTCTAAGGAGGAGGGGTCATAGGCAGCCATGGGGGAAAGCTTGAGGCCTGGCCCAGGCAGTTGTGCTAAGTGACAGCACAGCATCTCTCTGCTCTGCCTGGGAATCTCAGCAAGTCATCTCCATTTTGTGGCACATGCTGAAATTTCCCTGGTGTATTTGTCTTCCACAGCGTCTGCTTTGCAGCCTATCCATCATCTGAGAGGCGAGGTGGGGCTGGGGAGAAGGAAGACAAACACTCAGTCGACATTTTACCCAATGTAGAAGGGGGTGAGGGCAAGGAATGCAGTGACAGAGCTGCAGGGAGCTTCCCTGGCAGGCTGGGGCAGGCAGGAAAGGGAGAGGGAAGAGGGTAGTGCTGATGTGGGGAATGCAGCTGGGGAGAAAGGAGGCCAGCTTGGTCATTTGTGAATGAAGCCTTTGTTTTACAAGCTTGAGCCTGGGAAGAGCAGCTCAGGGGCAATCACCTCCAAGGCATCAGGGGTGGAAATTCCCCCCCTCTCTTTAGTGGTAAGCCTTATCTTGATCAGCTTGTGCAAAGTCTTCATTAATGGGCAACCCCATAGCAGAAGTAACAGACAGTTACAAAATCTCCCACATCAGTCACCCACTTCTGAAGCTCACGTGACAGTTTCACATTAGAGCTGGTGCCTAATAAATCCACCCAACTGCTTTGTGCTAAATCTCATCCAGTCTTTTCCCTTCTGTCAGGCACACTGCTCTTTCCCAGATGCACGTGTGCATAGCAGGTAGAAGCTTGAGCAATTTCTTCCAGTAGTGCAAACTTTCCATCTGGTAGTCCAGGAAAAGGTCACCTCTGTTCTCCTTCTCACTCATTCAGATAAAAGCCTTTGACTGGAGACATTAAAGTTAAAAGAAATCTGTCCCATGTGCTGGTTCAGCTTTGTACTTACATAGTATTGCTGAACACAATTTCCTAGCTTGGGTTTAAACACTGTGATGTTTAGCACAGGCTGATTACAGAGCAAAAAGAAGAGGTGAAATATTCAGAGGAGAATATATTATTTATCTTGTAGAGAAAACAAGCAGCATGAGTAGTACTGCAGGAAACAGAAGCCTGAGGTTCAGTAGTTCCCCATTTCTATTAATCTGGGCCATTTTCCATGTGATCCTGTTGGAGGCAGCAAAAACACAGATGTCTGAAACCAGATGAAGATTGGGTCAAGTGGTAAATTCACACTTCAAGGGGCTCTCAAAGCCATCCTACACTTGCACACAAATGGGAAAGTGGCTGGAATTATATATGCCTATTAACTAACTCCTTGAAGAGCTGGAATTTTCCTTTTCTGAAGTTCAAGGTCCTGACTGTGCTTTTTGACTGAGCTCTGACTCTAGGTAGCATGAATTCTACCAGTTCATGGTCACTGCCACCCAGGCTGCCTCCAATCTTGAGATCCCTGATGAGCTCATTTTCATTGGTAATCACCAGATCAAGTGTTGCTTCCCCTCTGGTGGGGGTGTCTACTTCCTACCTCAGGAAGTTGTCATCAAGGCTCTCCAGGAGCCTCCTGGATTGTCTACTGCTGGCTCTATTACTTTTCCAGCAAATGTTGGGATGGCTGAAGTCTCACAGCAGGACAAGAGCCTGTGAACTTGATACCTCCTGTAGTTGGAGTAGGAACACTTCAAGTTTCCTCTTCACAGATTCACAGATATTAGGGGTTGGAAGGGACCTAGAAGATCATGTAGTCCAACCCCCCTGCCTGAGCCTGTAGTAGACTCCAACCACAAGGTTCCCCTTGCTGCCTTGATTTCTAATTCCTATCCATAAGCTTTCAACTTGCTGGTGGGTATTCTCTGGGGATATCAGACATGATATCAGGCATGATAACATAACATCAGGCATGATTTACCAAGGAAGCCAGATTAATTTCTTTTGTATTCCTTCTTACTTTAGTAACCAGTCTGTATCAGAAAAAAAAACCACAAAAAAACCCCAACCAACCAACCAAAACAACCAAGCAACCAAACCAACCCAAACCCACAAATAGCTATATTTCTTCTTTAGAAGATGAAATGCAATCTTGGTTTCATGCATCAGTTATACATCTTTGTGCAAATATGTAGAATACAGCCATGAGCATGCTCCCTGGAAACAAATGGTCACTTTACATAAAAGTTCAAAAATGCTATTTTTTCACCCAAGAGCCTGCTGCAATTATTTTTAAATAGGCATTTCAACAGTTGTGCTGAAGGGCCCTTAAGGAGATCAGGTCTCTGCTGTGTTAAAGCACTGTACACACTAGTCCCTCGCTCAGAAACCTGACTCCCAGCAAACAGCCCTGAGAAGAAGCCTGAAAGGAGAATAAACAAGAGATGTTTCCATTTCCAAGCATTTGTGGCCAAAGGCAGAGCTGCCTTTTGGCTGAAGTGGCTTCTAAATTCAGCCATGTCTCTCACACTCTGAGGTTTTGCTGCTGGCAGAGAAGGGATGGCTGAGAGGGACATATATGCTCCTTGGCTGCTGTGGCTTATTTTTGGCTTGTGCAGTTTCCATTCTATGTGTGTTGAAATGAAGGGCTGAGGACTAGAAATATGCCTCCTGCAGCAGTTGTTTAAGTATGAAGCTACAGGAATACAGGGAAGTTGTGGATGCTCTATCACTGGATGTGTTCAAGACCAGGATGGATGAGGCTTTCATCAGCTTGGTCTGGTGAGAGGTGGCCCTGTCCATGATGATCTTTATGGTCCCTTCCAAGTCAAACATTCTATGATTCTGTGAAGCTCTGGCAGGAGGAGGGCTAAGGCAGCAAACAGTTCAGCCTCTGCAGCTAAAACACACTCCAATTGTTAAATGGGGTTCAGAGAAGAGACTCCCGAGTCCAAAGCCCCAGTTACTGAACATCCCTTCTTACCTTTTCTGTTGTCATTGGCTATTCAGCTGTGCAAACAATCACAGACACCTGACTTCCAGAGATGCTTTTGAGTGACAACCTCAAGTGGTGGGTTGCTCTATGGCAGATTTTGTCAACACTCACTTTCAGAGGGAAGAGCCTGTCCCGTAACAGCAGCAGAGATGGTGCCTAACAAACCCACCTGCCTTAGCCTAAGTTAGAAACTTATTTAATTGCATTTTCCACCTTTTAATCCAGAAAGAAATGACAAAAATATATGCTTCAACACAAAAACAACTGTGTACAAAACACTGCAGCAAAAGAATAAGGTAACATATTTACATAACATATTTAGTCACTTGGAATAGCAGCTACACCACTGTAGCCTCTTATTAAGGCAAGAGGAATAAAAGGCACAGTGCACACATGTCTATTCTTTACATCAGTGTGTGTGCTTAAGACCTTGAATCGTCAGATGAATGTACTCTGAGTTTATGGTTTATAAATATATCTCATTTCTTTTCTCCCCTGCTCCTCTCTTCCAGACCTTGAAAAAGTATAGGACCAAACACAATTTCCTCTCACAGTTTTGATTCTTTTTCAAAAATGTAGATTAGAAGCAGCAAGCCAAGGATACCTTGGGATGATTCTAATTGCCTGCAGTTTCTTTTGGAAAAGAGAAGAATAGGTATGCAAGATCCTCTGTGAAAGACAGATGGGTGACTAAGGTCTACCTCATTATAAGCTGTCTCAGCACAGACATGGCATGTGGCAGCATTCATCTGAGCACATACAATCTTACCATCTCCTCAGAAAGACAGACAATATTAGAGGCTCTCCACAGATGGACAGCATGTTCTTGGAATGCCATTACAATCTGCATGCAGACACTGTGAAAGGGATTAGGACTGGGCAATGAGAAAAGAGGGGAGGTTAAAAGAACAAAGTCCCTAAACAATTCATTGCACAGGTTCAGGGACCGTGCTTACACCCTCCCAATAATGCACTGCTGATTAGGCCCTGAGGAATTTTTCCTGTGATGAAGAGTATCTACCCTTTGCCTTGTTCAGTGTCTGCTAGAACTGCTTCCTTCTTATTAGCTAGTTTTGCACCTCACTGCCAACCAGAAGGATGTCACAGACACCTTTCATACAAATCACAGGAAGAAGCCACAGCTAACAGGCTCTCTCCCAGAGGGAACCCTCATCTCTCATTTTAAGTTGACATCATTTTATTCTACCCATTTGTTCTTGCTTGTCCTAGGGTTTACAAAGATCTATAAAGCCCCATTTTTGGGGGGTCTGGTCCTTTGCAGTCTGATTTCTTACTTGTGTCTGGGTTTGTAGGTTTGTTCTTTCTTTTGTGTGCTGCTGAGAAGGAGGAGCTGCCCAGTGAAGAAGGACAAAGAGAAAGGCAGAGCTGTTAAGACTTTGGTTTAATAGGTTGGCCCATAAACCAGTCGAGAGCCACAGATGATCTTTACCAAAACTGTCACTGCTACATATTCTCTCTGAAGGAAATTTTGTGTAGAAAAGGGAAGCATCAGGATCAATACCTTTGTAACATGATGACTTCTGATATTCAATTAGGTCCTTGACCAAAGGACTGGTGTTTCTGTAGATACACAAGGAGCAAGTACATTCAGTGGTGGTGTCTAAACCAAGGATACTGCTTCTCCTTTGGATGCTGCTTCACCAAGCACATGAGGTCAATTGATTCAATTGAATTGCCAAGGAAAATAAATTACTTATCATTTGATTTGTAATTAAAAACATAGTATAAATTCATGAAAGGGCAAATGGTTTCACTGTTCTAAGTAGTTATATAGAGTCATGTTTAAATTTTTAAAGAAAAGAAGATACTGTCAAAGATATTTGACAGCTTTGAAAGAGAAACATGAAGAGTATATTATATATGGATACTAATGGATTTACAGGAGACATTTCAGCCTCACAAAGTCTTTTCAATTCTTTAATGAGATTTCTTGGTCTCCTGGTGTCAGCCCAAAGGGTCGGGCATGCCCAAATGGTGCTTTATCATAGCAAGCAGGAGAAACAGCAGGCACTTGGCAATAGACAATTTTGTTCAGGAAAAGGACAAAAATGATACTAATAAATTATATTCAACCTAATTACAAGAAAAAAACTTGCATCCACAGGAAAAAATTTGTGTCCTATTTTGCTGCTTTTAATGTAACTTGAACATAAAAGCCAGCATACTGAATATATACCTTCCAAACCATGTCTTGGCCAGGAATGCTGTGCTGTATAGTTTCATTAAGACACAGCCAGAAAACAGTGGGCTGGGTGCTTGTTTTTATTAACTCATTAAATCAGCTCTAACTTCTGCAGTTTCATTATGCTTCTGGCACTGCTGGATCATCCAATTTCATGACAAGGAATTCTTAAGAGGCTGGACTTTGGAACCCAGACCATGGTCTGCAGCCTAAGGCCATGGACATGTCACTGTCTGAAAGCTGTCAACGGGGACACTGAAAGAACTGGACCCTGTACCAGCATGTGAGGTGGCCAGAACAACTTTCAACTCTCTGTGCACTGTGATCCAAGCTATGGATACCAGCTCCAACTGCAGTCACAGAATCACAGAATGAATAATCATGGTTGGAAAGGACCTCCTACATCACCGAGTCCAACCATACCTAAAAAAAATACCAAACCAAACCAAAACCAAACCACACCAAACACAGTCCCCTACATTCCTACTCTTACAGCATGTCCTGAAGCACCTTGTCAATTTCTTTCTCAAGTACCTCCAGCATTGGCGACTCAACCACCTCCCTAGGCAGGCTGTTCCACTGCCTTACCACTCTCTCTCTAAATAATTTCTTCCTAATATCTAATCTAAGCCTCCCCTGCTGCAACTTCAGGCCATTTCCTCTGGTTCTGTCATTAGTAATTAAGGACAAGAGGCCAACACCCACCTCTTTACAACCTCCTTTCAGGTAGCTGTAGAGGGCAATAAGGTTCCCCCTCAGCCTCCTCTTCTCCAAACTAAACATGTCCAGCTCCCTCAGCCTCTCCTCATACGACTTGTTCTCTCAGCCCCTCACAAGCTTGGTAGCTCCTCTGGACACGTTCCAGCACCTCAGGGTCTTTCCTGTAATGAGGGGCCCAGAACTGAACACAGTACTCAAGATGAGGCCTCAGCTGAGTATAAGGGCACAAAAACTTCCTTCTCCTGCTGACCATGCTGTTCCTTATGCAAGCCAGGGTCCTGTTGGGCTTCTTGGCCACCTGGGCACACTGCTGGCTCACGTTCAGCCAGCTGTCTACCAGCACCCCCAGCTCCTTTTCTGCTGGGCAGCTTTCAGGCCACTCATCCCCAAGCCTGTAGCACTGCAGGGGGTTGTGACTGAAATGCAGGACCCAGCCCTTGGCCTTGTGGCAATGGGCAATGCTCCACCAGCATAAATCACTAACAGTGGTTAATAATATGAAGACACTGTCTCCTAAGAATTATGAAGACCTAAATGGAAGGTGAACCAGGAAAAATCAGGGGGAAGTGATTTATTTTCCCAGGGAACACAGGACTAGGCTTATGGAAAACCTCTGGGCATCTCAGGACTGGGAATGCTGTGTTCTCAATCGTGCTACAGAGCATTATTGCATGATGAAGTGCTCAAATGCTAACAGGAAGGATGTGATGTTAACTGCTCTGTACACAGAAAGAAGTCTCAGGTGGGCTTATTAATAAGCTGATAGAAGTTTTTGGAAGACACATTACAGGGGAATATGAAAGTATACTGGAATAGACTCCCTGGACTTGTGCTGCTGGTGTTCATTTTTCATGTGGACTGGAGGGGACAAAGGTAATAAAACCTCCATGTTTGTGTTTTTAATATTGAATCTTTTGTTTTCAATTGTTTCTGCAAGTTAAATAGATTTTCCAGGTAAAGCTTTGCAGACAATATGGGTGCTACTGCCTTTTCTAAGGAGGTTAGCTACCATCTTTTCAAAGTATTTACAAAATGCCATTAAGAAGTCAGACCTCTTGCCTCATTCCTGTCTGTGTTCTGTGAAAAACTACATGCATTGCAATCCAGAGCATACAAAATTATTTTATTTATTTATAATAACTTCATTCATTAACTCACTGATCACGTCATACAGTTGTTTTTGTCACATTCAGGACCCTGCTAGATGTACAGCACATAGACATGACAAAACTATGCTTCTGAATCAAAAGTCAGCCTACCTGATTCCTCAAAGTGACAGTGTATGAGAGGATGCTGTGTGTTAGAAAGCACTTTGTGGTAGACAAAGCCATAGTAAAGCAAGAATTTTGCTAAAAAAATGGCAACAGAAGCATGACTTGTGATCATGATATCTATAGTTTGTTCATTTTTATCTCAAAATTGCTCATGAATAAATGGATTTTTATATTTTTTTTTTAAAGGGTTTTGCCTGGAAAAGAAGTTGTTTGCTAAATCATAAGTATTTAGTTTTCTCACGGAAAATCAACTGACTTCCTCAGATCAGAAAAGTACTTAGGCAGCCCTTGGCTTATGCTCAGGTACCTTCTGTTATAAAACTGAACACAGATAAATTGTACAATAGGAATTAAAATTATTCTCATTAACAAATGGAGAGCTGTGCAATTTCGTGATGTGAACTGAAAACTAGACAGATAAGAAACTATTATTTATATATATATAAAATACCTGTTCAGACTAGGCTGCAGCTCAAACTAGTACTATTTTTACCTTTGTTGTTTGTTTGGTTTGTTGTTTTGTTTTTTTTTTGACAGGAACAAAATTGTGCTCTTCCAAATTCTGTAATTGAAGTCTGCTTCAGAGCCTCACTTTTCCTCCAGTGAAAAAGTTTCTTCTAATTTCTAGCCTAAACGTATTCATCACCAGTCCATACCCTGCTTTTCTTGTGCCAAGACTGTCTGTTAGCTTAAATTATTCTTTCCAAGAGGGCAAACCTCTGTTGGTTTTGCAGACTGCAATCATATTGCCTCTTTGCTATCATTTTACTATGCGACACAAATCATCTTTGCCCTTTGTATCTCATTTTCATTAAAACAAACCATCACTGAACATATTTCTAAGTTCACCCTTCTTCAACATGAGCAACTAGAACAGCACTCTGGATTCCAAATGCACAACAGCTTTGAAGTCCCTCTCTATCAGCTCTCCAGATAGGATTGCATTTGCCTTTTCCCCCGTTGCATCACACTGGCATCTCGTGATGCAAAATACAGCACAGGTTTTCAAAAAACATCTTGTACTTGATTAGTCCCATCCTCCTCTGCCATGAAAGAGCCAAATTTGTAGACAAAGCAAATGCATTCTCATCTGGACCAAGCCACTAGCATCTCTCTAAATTCAGTGCCCAATTTACAACAAAGTGGATTAAGTTTAATCCTTAGGTGAATTACCTTGTACTTGGTACCGTTCCATTTTATAACATTTCTACTTCTTAATCTTCAAGGTCATCCAATTCTTCTTGCACAAAATCTTGATCTTCCTTTTATTGATGAGTCTCACAACCTTGTGTCAGTAACAGAAAGCTATTTCAATAACTCTCCACTTTCTGAGCCAAAGTCACTAATAACAACATTAAGCAAGACAGGCCCCAAGATTGTTCCTTGATAAAGTCCTGTAACCTTTCTTCCCTTTACAGCATTTCTTCCTGCAATCTCCCTGTTATCAAAGTTCCTGTGCTACTTTCTAATCTCTGTCTTCTCCAATTTATCTAATTGCCTGTGAATCATGGCATCAAATAATTTCAATTTCTTGCATTTCTTTACCAAGGAGATCAGTTATTATATTACTCAAAGGTATCCTATAAATTTGGCACAACATCTGAAAACCTTGTGTTGTATTTTTTCCTCTAACTTGCTCATTCTTTGTTTCCCAAATTAGTAAATAGTCTTCCATATATACTTATCAAAGTTCAGACGGGCATGATAATATCTGAGTTCAGGGTGGAAAAGCCAAACTCAGGCCAAACCACGAAGCTAAATCTAACACTATCAGCTGAAGCCCAAAAAGCCAAAAACCCAAAGCCAAATCCCCTTTATTTTTTTCCAGCAATCTTTCATCTCTACAGCACAGCAGGAAAACAAGTGTATTTTTTTTCTATAGGCTATGTTTTGCTGTCTCTTTTTCCAACTCCTTATTGGTCAAATTATAGTGCCTGGTATCTAACAACATTAGCAAAACACCTGCATTCTCTCAGCACTTGCTTCTCATTATTTTCTTCAACTTCCCCTTATCTCTCAGCCTACATAACCTTTCTCCTAACAAGCTACTCAGAGTCAATCAATACTCATACTCAACCAGAGTCTGAGAACTCCCATTAAAGCTTTCTCACAGGTCAGTATCAATGTTATCTTCCACCAGG
This sequence comes from Ceyx cyanopectus, assembly GCA_013401355.1. NCBI lineage: Eukaryota > Metazoa > Chordata > Aves > Coraciiformes > Alcedinidae > Ceyx > Ceyx cyanopectus. The sequence goes on along the minus strand of VYZU01056124.1, from coordinate 102,817 downwards.
GTCTGAGAACTCCCAAGTCCCTCTACAACTTCCCACATATACTGAGGTTAGATTAGCACATCTGCCTGTCCCTGATATTTTCTGTTCTTTAGTCAAATGGTGTAAACTCAGACTTAATGGATTTATTAAAAGAAAAAAAAAAAAAGAAAAAAAAGAAAAAAGACAATGTACAAATTGTAGCAGAAACCTGGGAAATATATAACCAACCCTTCAGGCATGACCATTAGACCCTCAAACTTTTGCAACCACCTTCAGTGTGGTAGTTGTCTCTCTGTTATACCTCAGAGCCACTAGTCACCTTCCCAGTTCCTAGTTCACCCCAGGAACTGAAAAAGGATGGAAAAGTATAGTTGTGATCAGGTTGAACTGAATCATCTTTCCTGAACAGAAAGGCAAAACAGTTTCTTAATTTTGGAACGTTACCTACGTTAATTGTAACTCATTCTTATTGCATAATGCACCTCTTCCCCCACCCCTTTCCTCACTTTGTAATGATTTGATTGCAACATCATGTTTTGTTTTGTTTTGCTTTTTATTTGCTCTACTTCCCTTTGCTTTGAGTCTAGCTCAAGCTGGGTTTTGACAATTCTTACTTTTTCTCTAGGGAGCCCTGCAAAATTTCTCTTTTGGTTATAAAATGTGCTGCTTATTTCAGCTGCCCCATTAATTTATACTTGGGGCCTAAAAATTGTATTTATGCTTTAAAAAAAACCTTCTTAAAATGGGAATCACCCTCTGGAACAAGAAAAATGTTAAGGCTGAGATTCTCCCATGATCATGTTCATGATAGTTTAAACATCTTTCTTGAACAAGACTTAAATTGCCCCAAAGATTGAGAAGAACAGGCAAAACTCCTTGAACAAAACCCAGTCTTGTTGCTTCACTCCTCATTAAGTATCACATTCTGGCACTACTTCAGTCTTAGAAGTTGAATAGTTGATGGTCTCCATAATTAACTCTTCCACATCCTCTTAGTGGCCAAGTGTGAGCTTCATGATAACCTACTAAGCAGGCAGTATGTCAGCTCACATTAAAGACAGGAATGCCTCACAGGGATCTCACATAATGAGCAATAATACCAAAAGATTACAAGGACATGGGATCTTTTTTATGACTAAATATACATTGGAAGAGATGGGAAAAACAGAAGACAAAAAGTTACAGTTATTGCTTGCTCATTAGCTCTGAATAAGTGTTTGGAAGCTTTGCACCCATTACCATGACTCATTAGCAATTTCCCTTGTGGGAGACACTGGACAATATGGGCAAAGAGGTATTCATGTCCAAGTGAATTCCCTGTCCTCAGAGGGCTTCTGACACCACTGGAGATGAGGCCTCCATTCAGCCAGTGAGCTTGGGCCAAGACCTACAGCTGCTGTCTACAGGGTATTCCCATGCAAATCTGAGCTTTGCCAGCTCCCCATCGCTTCTAATGAGCAACAGCTACAAGGTCAGAGTTAAACTGTCTCACACCCTGTGGTGCCCCAGGTTTTCAGTTTGCTCTTCTTCAGGCTCCTCTGGAGCAGTGAATTCAGGGGAATTTATTTGCAACAGCAAGTGTCTCTCTTGACAACTCACATCATACAGTAAGCAAGGCAGAAAAATTGAACAATACATTTTTTCCACTATTAAGCATCCAAGAAAAGAAGAAATTGGGTAGCATTGGGAAAAAGAAATTGGGACCAGGGCTTGTGAATGAGCAGCAACTCCTATCTGCTTGTGAAGGGCCTCATCCACTTGGTCGTCCTGATTGGGTGGTCTGTAGCACACACCCACTGTAAAGTCTCCTACCCTTCCTTTCACCCTGGTCCACAGGCACTCAGCTCTTTTATCATCACTTGCCAGGTGAAGCTCCATGCATTCTACCTCCTCACTTCCCCTGTCTGTCCTTCCTGAACAGTTTATACCCTTCTAGTCCAACACACCAATCACAGGAGTCATTCCACCATGTCTCTGTGATGCCAATCAGGTCATAGCGCTGTAGACTCCCGAGCATCTCCAGCTCCTCTTGTTTATTGCCCAAGCTGCAGGCATTCATATAAAGGCATTTGAGTTGGACCCTTGCTAGGGTACCTGGAGTCCCCTGATGGTACTCTGATGTTTCTACAGCAACCAACCTCTCAACAACCCCTGTGCTCTGCCTGTAACCTGTCACGACACTTTGATCCCCTGCCAATTCACAAGATCCTACAATCTTGCCATTACACTCCTCCCCCACAAGCACCAGCACACTTTGCTCCGGCCTCCCCACAGTGATCCCAACTTCACACCCCACACCCCTTCATACTTAGTTTAAAGCTCCAACTATGAGCCCTGCCAACTCCCTACCCAAAACCCTTTTCCCTCTGTGGGATAGACCATTTCCATGCACCTCTAACAGACCTGGCCTCTTGTAAATCCAGCTGCTGTCAAAAACCCCAAACCCCTGCCAGCCACACTAGGCTTGGAGCCAGGTATTAATCTGCTGGTACATTCTGCCTAATTCCTCATCTTTCCCCACAACAGGAGGGACAGAGGAGAACACGAGCTGTGCTCCTGATCCCTTAACAAGGTGCCCCAAAGCTCTGAAATCCTTCTTCATTGTCCTTGGAGTGGTTCTACCTAATTCATCACTACCTACATGAAACAACAGAAGGGGATAACAGTCAGAAGGCCATATCAAAGAAGGAACCTTCTTCCCTACATCTTTAACTCTGACTCCTGGGAAGCAACAGACCTCCCTATGCAGCAGGTCCGGTCTGCATATCGGGCCTTCTGCTCCCTTAAGCACTGAGTCACCAATGACAATGACCCATCTTTTTTTCCTTTACTAATGAGGTTTTAATGCCAAGGGTAGTCCGACTAGGCTTTGGTGACACCTCCAAGCAGGGAGAACCACCATCCTTACTATTGTCCAGTTCCCCTTGCAGAGCACTGTACCTGTTATGCAAGGACACCTGGAGGGGCGGGGGAACTGCCAGGCAGTTGCACTTGCCACACTAATCAGGGACCTTGTGCCATTGCCCCCTGTCCCCTAATTCCTCACACTCCCTGATCCTCTTTAACCTGTCCACTTCTTCTTTCAGCTCTGTCACAACCAGATTATGGAAGTTGTCAATTTCCCTCTCGCTTTCCCTAATTTTTCTTAGCCTACTGACCTCCTCCCTAAGCTCCAACACTTCACCCTGGAGCTGCACCACCCGGCCCAGCAGGTCATAAACCAGCTCGCCCCTCACACAGCCATCCTCAGCATTGCTCCCACCAACCAGTGAAAAGCAGTGATGTTCTTCACAGCCTGGGACTTGAACACCAATGTCCCTTTGAGTGGGTGCTGGGACCACAGTCCTCCTCCCCTGAGTTGCCACCGTGACTCCTTGATTAAGTGAAACAATTCCCGTCCAACGAGCTGGTAAACAGCCGCAAAAGCCCCCTCATGAAACAGAAACAAAGGGTCACTTACCTCGTACCCTGTGGCCTAGTCACTGCCCTCCCTGAGGCTAATTACAGCCCCAGTGAGTCGCAGGTGTGCTGGCTCCACCCCGGCTCTCACAGCAGCCACCTGGCTGGCACCACCCCCAGCAGCTGCAGAGCTTGTCCCGGCTTGGAAAAAGCTTTGGAAAAGCCCCAGAAAAAAAGAGTTTTTCCTCAGTGCTTTTTTTATGCAGCACCTCTCCCCAGTACAGTCTTACCTGCTCCGAAGTGAGTCACTGCAGAACTGTCCGGTATAAATGCAGTATATAGAGTTCCCTCTTTCGTATACCCTCAGAAGAGTAGGGAAAATGTGCCACAGAGACATCTGGAGGGATTTCAGGACTTGAGTGCTTCCCATCTGGGGCCATAAATGAAAATGCAGCACTGCAAAGATACTCCATTTCTAGACCAGACACCAAAATTACCTACCCCAAAGCCATTAAATGCCAGAATGGAAAAAGGTATCTGACTAAAATAGCCAGCTATTTACATCTTAATTTTCAATCATTATTGATCAAGACTGAGTAGCAGCTGTATGCAACAGCAGAGAGGACAGAATGGGCAGCACGTGCCCACAGGTCAGACGACAACACCACCCTACTACAGCCACAAATGGCAAATACAACATGAAGTGCTGACACATTTGCAGGCACAAAGCTGAGATGCAGCAAGTTAGCTCACGCCTGATCCTGATGTCTGTGTGTCCACTAAATTCTCACCCTTGAGCGCTCCAGGAGACAGCTGGTTAGCATGACTGATGGCATGAACCAGCTATGCTTCTCAAAAGACATATGCACTCCAATATAGCAGGAAGAAGCAGCTGACAGTGAAGCTCTGGCAAGAGCCTAGCATTATACTTGCCAAATCCTAACATTCTCTCAAAAACACAAACAAAGCAAACCAAAATTCCCACTGTGGTCAAGTGGACTCTTGTACAAACATGGCTAACCAAGATCATCTAGCTCATTTCTGGAAACACTTCTATAATTCATACTAATGAATTAGAATTAATACTACTACTATGACTGATATTTTGGAAGCTGCCTGGGCAATACAGATGCCAATTCCCCTCCATTTTTAATTGGAGCCGAGCATCCAAATGCCTTAAAACCTTTATTTGTTCGCACATAGCACATAAACCCCCTTCCTTGATAATATGCCTGAACTACTTGTCAGAGTCCTGACATGGAGACAAAGAAGGGTGGGGACCTTCCTCTGAAACAAAAAGGTTTCTCCAGGCATGCTCCAGGCAGATAGGACTGGTAGCCAGGGCAGAACAGCATTATTCAGTGCTGTTGGTGCCATGTGCCCTTGCCTGCCTTCATACATGCTCAAGCTGGACAACATCTTTCATGAGCCACTGTGACAGCTAATGTAAAGGCTTTATATCAAATAAAGCAAGATGTAAATGTAGCTTTTAAACTGAGAAGATTCGCCTATGCAAACGTGCTATTTCACTATAGAGGGTGTTTTGTATTTATTGCAGGTAGAGGACTACACATTTTTGCAAAATATGTATGTTTTTAGAAAAACGCCTCATTTGAGTCTATGCTGAGTTTGTCAGGGTAATCACATCCTCATCATTTGTTTCTCATCTTCAGGGTAGACTGGACAGCTCAGGATTCTCAGACCCCACTTGTCTTGTCAATCAAACCATCCTCACCTCCAGTGGTGAAGTGTGAAGTCCCCAGGCCTCTGGCAGTGCAGTTTTCATAATCTACTTTGGCTTATCTGAACACAGCCAGAACAGAAATTAAAGTAAAAATCCTGTGAAGTGTCTAGAGCAGGACTATGATCCAACATAATATTTCAATTCATGTTTTTCATTTCCTATACAAGCCAATTCTGATTATGATGTGGACAAACAATGTACCACAGTCTACCATCTCAGTGACCTGGGGACAAAATGGACTGTAAATGTTAACGTTCTTCTAAACAACTTCTAAACAGAGTCCTATGCCACCAGGTCGTTTAGCTAGTTTTCAAGGCTTCAGCACCATCAACAGTTTTGCCTCTAAGGCAACACACAGCTCCTGGCAGAAGGAACACCAATGCTGATGCTGCTGTCACTGCACTGAAGACACTGTCCTTCATCCACATACCACTGGCCCTGTCTTGAGAGGATGTCATTTTCCATCTGTAATCTCCAGAAGCACTTCCAAGTGACACCTGGATGCAATATAACTGCTGACATCAAAGAACAATTATCTCTTAAATTAAGAGATAATGAGCTAAACATTGGCCTGTATAATATATTCCTTTTTTTTTTTTTTCTTCTCTCCCCTCTCTCTCTCCTTGCAGAGTAGAGCTTCACACAAAAGGAGTTCTGCACCAGAAGTGAGTAATGCAGCCACACTCTTATTCACAGTAATCTCCCGAGGTTTGGTGTGCCACTGCTGCTACATGACTGCCTGGAAGGTGGAAAAGTATCTTCACAACAAACTGCTTCCCAATTCTAACTTCACATATGCCTGCTTCTGCTCTAAATTTAACTTGGCATTAATTCATGAACTGCTCATGAAAAAAATCACTGAGGTTTATAGAATCTTTGTCTGAAGGTGCAATTCACCTGAACTTTATCTGAAGTAACTATTGAAACATGAGATAGGAAGGATGCTAGACCTTCAGTGCTTGAAATATTTGACGTTTTTTCAGGAATGATTAAAAAATGAGCCAGGATTGAAAGCTACAGCAGCTTGCATGATCAAGCTCCACAACTCTGCCACTTTAAACTACACTATTGTGAGAGGGTAAGTGTGTGGGGGGTCATGGCAAGAGGACCAGATAAAATTTATTTCCTTAAAAGCGCTCCCAAAATCACAACTTTCAGATTCAGCTATGAAATAAGGTGCATGGAAGTCTCTGTGTTGCTTATCTGCCAGTTGCCAGAAGAGGAGAAAGAGTGAGAAGAGACAATTCTCTTCACGTAGATGCCAAGAAGCCTTTATTTATTAATTTACAGCTCTTTTTATACCCTTTTAACCTCCAGATAACTGGACAAGAAGCCAGCCACCCCCTGGGGTGATTGGCTGGGGTGTCACAACACCCACAATCAAAACATCTTTCTACTGTTTTACAAACAGCCGCCACCAAGGTCACAGCTGGTGGGAGTCTTTGTGATCCCATGAGAAGGAAAATTCCAGGCAGTAGTTATTTTAGCATCCACATCTCTGCACCAGGAATCATTTTGGCTTAATATGTGAAGATTATGTAAACAAGTGACCATGGCAGCTGAGCAGTTTATTGCCCACCCCCCTGTGTGGGGGGTAGACATGAAACAGCAGATATTAGCCATTATACATTTCCACCCCAAAAAAAATCAACCAACCAACCAAACAAAAAAACCCCCATCAATAAACCCCCAATAAAGAGTAGTACTACCACTCAGCTTATCCATAAGGGAATATTTCTAAACTCTTTCACAAATCATCTAAGATTCTATTTCTGAGGCACAACAGCTACTTTGCTTTCACTCCCCTTCAGCATTACAGATTCCTCTTCGCAGGTCAGCGTCTGAAGCGATTAGGCCCGAGCCACACGACAGACTTCTTGGTGTGGAAAAAGAGTGTCGAACGCGACAGGGGCAGAACAGTTGTTTTAAATCTGTGAGTCCCAGCTAGCTGTTTGAACCAATAAATCTGAGGAGAAGCCTTTCTCCTGCATCAAAAATGTAAGCGGCAATGGACCTACCAGGTGCCCTCTAGAAATTGCTGTCATGTACATGCCTATAAACAGAGAGGTCAAATTATCCCTTTCAAGGTGACGCAGAGATTTCATTACTTTGAAAATGACAGAATCCATTGGAGGTGAGTCCTTATTAGATGGAGTGGTCAAGTGAAACACATTGTTTTATTCATGATGAGATCGTGACTGTATTATCAAAAAAGCTTACGGGTGTCCACATAGCATTCCTTAATTTTGCTGCTCTGGTTCAAAGCAAATCTCCTCCTCTTTGGTTTTCCAGCCTTGCAGCCTTTCCCTCTTCCAGCATCTGAAAAGTCCAACAGTCTGAGATCTGAATGCTCACTTTGGTGATCTGGTGCTCAGGACACTGAACTACAGTCATGGTGTAAAATCAGATTTGTGGCCAGATGGATAGGATATGGTAAAACAGCACCAAGGACTCCTGCCTTCAGACTTACCTACTGAGATGCCAGGTGTCACAGTTTAGGGTCAGGGCAGCTCCCAGACTGGTAACAGATGCTCTCTTTTAACCCCCCTCCCTCCCCAAAGGGGAAGAGAAAGGGAACAAGGGAGAGAGATGAAGTGATTAGAAAAGGAATTAGAACAGATTAATGAAAAAAAATAAAATAGAGATATACTAATATGTACAAAACCAATACTGAACCCAACCCCCCTGAAGGTAATTCCATCACCGTCGCTGATGCTGTGGAGTTGGCACCGGGAGAGTCCCAGACCGGGCCCTGCAGCAGCTGGGAGCTGTGTTCAGGAGCTGGATTCTGGCACCGGGTTCAGGAACTCACTGATGAGGATCGAAAGCAGTATGGACAGAGTCCTCCATGGTCCTATGAGGGGAAGCCCCTCCCAGGAGAGGAACCACACCAACAACAACACCCTGAGCTGAGACCCTCCGGATCCCCAAACTTTATATACTGGATATGATATCTATGGGCTGGAATACCTCTTCGGTCAGTTTTGGGGGGGGGGTCACCTGTCCTGTCCACTCCTTCCTGCAGGTGAAGCCTTTCACTTACTGCACCCCATAATGTGATACACAAGTTCTAGCAGTGGCCTTGGTCTGCATTACAATCCCTGTTAGTAACTCTAATCATGAGGTGTTATCAGTGCTAGAAGCAGCCACTGTCTGCAAAAACATGCTGCTAACTTCTGAAAGTGCAGTTAGTTAGAAGAACTGAGCTAAAAAGTAAAATCACTGAACAGAATTTGTTTGGTTTTCACTCAAACCAGGACACTGGGAAAGAACAGAGAAGACTGAGAAGTGCTAAGAAATGTGGGAATTAGGGCTTCCACATTCCAGTCCTTCCTGCTGCTTACCTAACTGATGACCCTCAGCTGATCATGTAGTTCCTCAGAGCTAGTGTTTTCTGAGCAGACTCACAAGAGTGTTAGGAAACCTGAGCACCTTACATGCTTAGTGATACAAGAAAAAAAAAAAAAAAAAAAAAGCTCTATTGCATTTCCAGAGCTACTGGGAGCAATCAAGTCTTCAAAAGACTTGGAAAGCATCAAGAAACAATCTGAGTGCAGGGTATATAAAAGCTTTCATGGTTTTTTTAGGCAGCAGCATAGACCCAATAGGGCTGGGGTCAAATAGTAGAGCTGCAGAGATCTTCAAATGCCTCCCTTCGGCACTATTCACTCCACACTTGGGTCCATGCAAGCACTCTTGTCCCCCTCTGTACCCTCCAAAAGCACTCTACAAATCGCAACAGTGGCTGGAAGTTCAGTGCAGTTTGAACTTCAAACATCTGCCACCAAATTATTTCTCTCTCCTGGTTCACTGAGCAGAGATTCTGCATCAGTGAACTGCAGGGTTTATCCGCTGACAACAGGCTTATCACGGCAGCACCAACCTTCCATAGCTGAAATGCACTTCTGTGAGGGGAGGCACCCAAAGCACTCGGCCAAAAAAGAAAAGGGAATGATCTCTAATAAACACAGAGGGTTTCTTCCCTTCCCCAGCTCAAAAAACCCCTCAGAGCAGGTATCTGATACAGTCAACGGTCCATTGAATTGAGCCAGCCACTATATGACACTGGAATGCCTGCAGCAGGAACAGATGTGCCCACTGTGTGTGCACCAAATTGATTAAGGTCTGTGCTGTCACAAGGAAGAGTCAATCAATCCAGAAGGGCTGGTTGCTAATTTCTAGCCATGAGGAAGCTTTCCCACTTTGTGGGATGTTACACAAAGGTGAATCTACAGGCGTTCTCCCTTGCTCCCTCGGCAGCACAATAGGCATAAGGATAATGCATTTAAGTGTCCATTTACTGATTTAATTAGAAAAAAAAACCCTATCCCAAGTGCTCATGACATCTACATGAATGCAAAATGAATTCATCATGGTTGGTGCTATTACGACGAACAGCAAATGCATTCATAACGGCAGGACATTTAAGAAGTAATATGTTGCTGGATCCCTTGTCTATAAAAGTGATAATAAGGAAATTGGGTGCATCACATAAATTTAAAAGGAACTCAGGCACTGGCAAGCTGCTGCTTCAAAGACCTCAGAGGAGAAATACAAGTGCATGTGGTTCTCAGCACCTCAGCTGCAATATTATTATTGCTCTGTTCTTTAATGGATCTTTTTACATCTCTGAATCTAAGCAATCTAGACCACCTTCTAGTGCAGAAATGTACCCCATAGGATACTTGCTACTGCCTTATCCAATCTAATTTTCAGTCATCTGAAAAGAATGGCTTTCGACCATTCCCCTGGATAATTTTACACATTCTCCAAAAGGTTAAGGATTGGAACAAGTACCAAAAACTGAAGCCAAATCTCTTTTCTTAATTTGTTCATCTACAGTCTAGATTAGATCTGGAAGACATCGAAGGCACACAAGTTTAATTACCACTGTTATATCAAATTGGCCAGCAAAGGGCAAAGCCATCTCACAGAAGACAAAGCACTGGTTGGTATCAAGCTCACTTAAGTGCAAAAAAAACCCCCGAAAACCCATGAGGAGAGTGTACAAGAATGCACGTACAGACTTGTAAGGAACACAACATTCCTTGGAGTAGGCATCCAAAACCTCCCTTGCAAATGACATATGTGGGGCAGTCTCAGCTTCATACCCTGAAACCCTTAAACTCTACTATTGAAAGCTAGATACTGAATATGTATTTCTCCAGGAAAGGCACACCAGCAGGGGCTGGAGCACACAGCACTTGCACCACTCCATTTCAGCAGCACACAACTTCCCTCAGAACAAAAGGCAGTGAAGACAAAACAATTTCTGCATCTGTCTTCTCTTTTTTTCCTCTTCAGATGCAGGAGGAGCATGTGACTCTGATGGGCACTCAGACAGCCCAGGCACAGTCTTATTTTTTTAGGCTTTTCACCAAGAAACAACAACAACAACAAAAAAGCCTGGGAAGAACTGTGTTTGTCAAATCCCTTTTTTCTCATCCCTACGATTAAAGACTAAAAGCGTCTAGGTAGCTAGCTGTTCATCACAACAACTCAGGGAAAATAAAACACCCAGTGGGAAGCAGAGCACGTGGAATTGCTGATGAAAATGAATGCAGTGCTACTGAAAACCAGGTGGTTGCATTGCTCTATACCACTGGTGTTGATTTTGGCTCAGTGCCTTCAGCACATTATGAACATTGGAAGCCCTGTGGTCCTCCCCACAGAGGACATGAAGTCAGCTCTCCTGTGAGCCTCCTCAGGTTTGTGAGATACCTACAATCCATAATAAAATGGCTCTTTTTCCTACTCTGGTACTGTCCCTTTCTTCCTCCCTGTGATGAAAATCTCCCATTTGTAACACATGCAGGCAACAGCAGGGTGATGGAGTTACATTTTAAGCAGAAAAAGAGCTAGAAACTATTAACTTTTTTATCCTTGAGAAGGGAAATAATCGTGCTGTCTTACAATGATGTTCCTGAGAACTCTTTGAGAGCAAAAGCATTTATAAACTCGGCAGTTTTATTTAAAAAAAAAAAATAAAAAATTAAAGCTCAGATGCCAGGAACAAATAGGTTTGAACTCTTACACACAAAGGCAATGTCTATCTACAAGTCTTATTAAACTTCTATAAAAGCTAGTGGCCTTTATGTTTTAATCTGCTTTTGGGAATAGGTGGCTAGGAAGATGTCATTCTTGTGTGCTTTTAAAATGTGACCCTTCCCTACAACCAAATTCACAAGAACTCTGTAAAACTAACTTGAAAACATCTCCTTCTCATATTTGTTACAGGGTGTTAAAACACAAGAGACTCATTCAGTAGTTCTGCTTCTGTGCTTTCACCTTGCTTCTCCATCAATGTGTCTGTAGTAAAATGTCACACTATGCTCAAGGTGTGCATCAGGCCCAAAGAGACACTGTTCTTTGTTTCTGAAAAGGGAATTAGAAAGCAACCAAGAAATTCACTTGCAAGCTGTGGAACTGCTGCTATTGCTCAGCAAGATGCAAAGTTACAGTGAATTCCTAAGAAGGGAATCCTGCTGTGTGATTTTTCACTGGCTTCCAAACTCAGTATAGAAGAAAACAACATGTCACACAGTTCTCACACCATGTCCTCAAACGCAGCCATGAAGCTTCCCTGCTCCATTTCTGAATATGCTAGTGAATGGGAAGAACCTAAGCTAGGCTTTCTGCTCCACTTAGGCAGAGGCTGGAGGTAATCTCTCCGAGAAACCATCCGAGTGCCCAGATAAACCCGACCCGAGGGGTTTCCACACTGAAATTTATTTCTCCTATTAGATGTGCATTTGGATGCAGAGGGAGAATATTGTTCTTTGGAGAGAGATTATATTCACAGGGCACAGTTTTCCCTCTTTCAGAGGCCAGTTCCACTACAAAGGCAAATGAAGTGCAGGCATTTTCTTATGTGCAACAAAAAATGCAAAGTACCAGCCTTCACCAGAGGCAGGCACCAGGGGTAGCAGATCATACTAAAAATTGCAGATGCCGTGGAGTTAAACCGTTGAAAATAAGTTATTGGAAACTTTTTAAAAGAGGGAAAGAAGTCAATTTGAAAATTCTAACAGGTACTCACACTGGATGTTAAGTTATAATCAGCTGAAAAGCTCTGTCTTTCAAATATAAAAATCTTCTACAGTCTTATTACAACCTCCCTATAAAGGTGGCTGAGTAGACATTTTGCACATATCTCCCCATATCTATCACACTGTGACAGTAAAACCAGTGATAAAGAATCTAAACACTAAGCATGCATCCTCTAGTGACCCTTTCCTCTGCTTTATTTTCTAAAAGCAGATGGTAGAACACTGATAAGAGGACATATAACAATACATGTGACAGATAAAAATAATGTCTCCAAAGAGCTTGACAGGCCAAAGTGAACTTTAAAAGACAGAGAAAAATGTAAACCCAAAGGAGACTGGGATAGTATGACTGTCAGTTTAACACATAAGACCCTGAGAGAAGCAGCACAAAGGCAGTTTGGTATGGCACTTGTCTTCTGAGACAGTTCACCATCTCCCATCCTGTATGACCAATCAGCCACTGGTGTGCAACAGCTTCTGGTCTTGACTACCCTAGAGTGAATTTGAATGGGTGTCTCCAACCCTTGTGTCTCACATGGAGATCTTGCTGAATAGATATGCTTTGTCTGAGCACAAGTTATGGGTCCAGCACAGCAGCACCAGTAGAAATTCCCAATCTTCACTTCTGGGCATGTCAGCAGATGATCTGATGGGCCCTTCAAAGGGACTTAATGTCGGTAACTCAATGAAATCACAACATTCCCCTTACAGGCATCTAACAACTGCAATCCACTGGAGCCTTTTACACTTGCCTTGCTCTAAGGAAGCATTGCCTAACAAAAAGCAGCACAATTAATTGGCTTTCACAGAGAAATCACAGGTTAAGCCATAAATACCACTCTGGTCTTCTAGAAGACAATGAAGCAATGCTTACAGCTCTCAGACTAAAGAAACATGTTCTATGCTTTTGTTTACTTACTGAAGTAGAGAGCTCTCTCTGCTGACACAGACTCTGACCTGGCTTATCTACACTGAAAATGCAATTGCATTATTTACTCTTTGTCAAAAGAAACTTTTTTTAAAATCAGACATAACAATACACTATGACAAAGATATCAAGAACCTCTGAAATCTGAAATAGAGGTTTTAGGGTGGTGAGAAGCTACAGTGGATATCAGGTCCTTCCACACTCACCAGAAACCTCTGATTGTCCATCTCCAATATTTAGTGCTGTTTTAACAGGGGGGATGAGCAGATATGACAGCATAACTGGGACTCCACTACACCTGTAACCAGGTAAAATAAAATAATCAAACATTGTGAGCCCAAAAGAGCTCTTTCCATGATTTCATTTTCTAGAGGTATGAAACCCCTAATTGAAACTCAGCTGAGACAAGCAGTACACTCCATAAATAAACCAAAAAAAACCCCCAATGTATAATAATTTAAAAAAGGATGTTTTTCAGTTACATGTCTGCTTCACTCTGAACTGATAGCTCATCACGGCCTTTAAGAAAGGTATATCAGAGGGGGGAAAGAGAAAATATTGCTCTCCCTTGCCCAAGGAATATAACCGTGGCACTAATAGGGTGACTGCAAACCCTCCTCTGCTCATCTCAGAGCTCTTTTGCCCTGTTATTAACATACTTACTTGTTTAGACTACAAGACATTTAAGATACCCTTCAAAAAGCATTTCTTGGGCATAGAGACAACTTTGGGCTCTAAGTTTTCATGAAGTCCATCACAGCAACGTTCTCAGGCATGCCACCCTTCCCCTGTCTGTGGGAATATCCAGATGATCTGGAGGCCATGGAGGGATTTGACCTCGACCAATTGCAGCTGAGCCTTTGAGACAGAGTGAGAAGTTCCCAGTCAAGAGAGATAAACAAGAATTAACAAGTTGCTGAGGAAGGAAACCACAAGATATGCAAACAGATTAAGAATTGCTGCTTAAAGAATTTCATGTTACTAAGCTGAGTGGTGCTGTGGAAAGGCTGGAGGGACAGGATGTCATCCAGAGGGACCTGGATAGGCTGGAGAGGTGGGCCCAGGTGAATCTCACGAGGTTCAACAAAACTAAATGCAGAGTCCTGCACACGGGTCAGAACAACCCTCACTATAAATACAGGCTGGGAGATGAGGCTCTGCAGAAAAGGACTTGGGGGTGTTGGTGGATGAAAAGCTGGACATGAGCCAGCAGTGTGCAACTGCAGCCAAGAGGGCCAATTGTAGCCTGGGCTGAAGGAGCTGGGGTTGCTCAGCCAAGAGGAGGAGAGGAGGGAGAGAGGGATGGTGAAGTACAAGGCATCTTATATGACTTTGGTGTAGCCACCTGTGAGTTGGCCTCAGCTTTCTCAAACGCTGCCTTGTTTCCTAGGCAAAGCATCCCATTGGTTAGGTCTTTTTATTATTTGACANTTTACCTTGAGGGTGGTAGAACAGTGGAATAGGCTCCCCAGGGAGGTGGTTGAGGCCCCATCTCTGGAGATATTCAAGGTGAGGTTGGCCAAGGCTCTGAGCAGCCTGGTCTAGTTGAGGGTGTCCCTGCTCACTGCAGGGGGGCTGCACTAGATGCCCTTTGGAGGTCCCTTCCAGCCCTAAACATTCTATGATTCTATGTCACTTGACTGTCTCGACTGTGACACCTGTCTCAAACCATAAATTAATAACATTTAACACAATAGCTTGCACACAGACCTCAATACATTACTAGAGTAACCAGCAGAAATGAAAGCATCATGACTCCACAGTTTATTGCACCACTTCTACCTATGGATGTGTAAGAATAATAAACATAACATTACAACTTTAAGTACTACCTAGCTTGTAAGCAAATTGCATCAACATATACTCCCTAAGTGCAGCTCATTACCCCTGTGCTGAAAAAAACTTGCTATCTACATAAATTTGGAATAGTGTTTCCCTACTATTTTTGTATATTGTCTGAAAGGTAAATGAGATATCATGAAACTGAAAGGAGAAGCAGTGATTTGTTTATTTATTTAATGGTAAAGCAGTTAAACACACAGCTTATATGCAAGAATGGTTCTGAAGTCCCTTGGTAAACTACCAAGAGGTTTTACACCGCTGCACTCCATTACAATAAATCACTGCATTTAAGGTAAAAATCAATAGTGATATTCAGGACTCTACCATCTGGTACATCTGCCTTTTTGGGGTAGAGTTGACTTTACAAGTCTTTCTAGACAGTGACAGATCTTGCTATGGAAGGGTTTGAACAGGACACCACAGGACTGGGCTCTTGTTTTTGGAAGAGCTCTTGCTCCCTAACAAGGGGTGTAGACCTTGCTTCAAAGGAGCTGTGCAAACAGCCATTAATCTTACATGAGCTCTGGACATTTATTACCCACACATTATAGATAAAGATAAGCTGACAGTAGAGGGTCATGTTTAGTCACACAGGAGATAAGTCACTGATCTAAGGAGGGGTGCCAGGGGAGCCAGGGGAGCTACCTGCCTGCCCAGCCTCAGCTGCTCTGATGACTGCTCCAGGCTCTCTCACAAGTCCTGGGGTTTCACTGCCAATTGAAGCATCTGGACAAAGGCAGATGGGCACAGGTTATCTGCCAGCTATCAGGAAATGAGTAAATGTCACATCTCCATCTTTTTAGAATAAATCTACTCCTGCATGCCCTTACCAGACAGCAGAAGAGAATTGATTTCTTCAGAACAAAAACTTGAATATGTAACCCTAGCAGCCTTCAATATAGTGACCCCCATACTAATCTTATTAAGAGAGAGGTTACTGGGCTCTTTGTAGGTGAACAGCACATTAATGAGATCTGCTTGAAATAATCCCATTTCTAATATGCAGGGAAAATTACATTTTCCAACATAATTACTATGTCAGTCAAAAACCCAAACTCTATCATTAATTGCTTTTCTCCAGATTTCAACAGCTTCTTGTCAAGCAGTAAAACTCCAGGAAGAGGAGGGGGAAAAAAACTCAGGCAGTTCATCTTATTAAGTAAAACTAACAGAAGCTTTGGGAAGCTTTGCCTGTCTAGAGTCTGTTGTTTTAACTGTGGGAGCTGCAGACATCCTGTCAGGGTGGTCAGAAGTAGGTCGTTGTATTAGAGCATGTCCATCCCCATCTCCCCCCTGTAACATCTCCTGCCCAGCCACAGCCCCTTGGGCACCGGAGGGGAATGCAGCAGAGATCGTCCTCAGCGGTGGCCAGTGAAGCCAAAATGCTCTCCCTGGGAGCTGTCAAGTCTCATAGATGAGACAGGGTCAAACTCAGTTGCATCTTGAAAGGGCTGGCCAAGGAGAACCTGGTGAGCAAAGAGGATCATGGGCAGTTGGAAGATGACAGCCATGTCCTTCTGCTCAGCCATAAGCCAAGGATCAGGGGAACAACAAGGAGGGAGCTATAAGCTATTGTATTTTAGGCAAGGCACAGAGACATGACCAAAAGAAGCTGCTTCCTAAAGAGCATTTAATATGCCCCCAAGGCATAGAAGTTGAGGAGGGATGCTGCTGGGCAGACAGTTATTACAGGGGGAGTAAGACCTACTGCAGCAGGATGATTTGTGCCCCAGTGATAGCAGGATGACCTGCCACCTGCAGCCCTGCCACCGACTTGCTTGCACTGAGTAAGGGCATTCAGCTTCCTTCTGAGACATTTCCAGTTTGTCTTAAATAAACAAATTTGGAGGGGACTCTCAGCTTGCCATCAGGTAGCAAAAAGGAGCTGAAGATCTCTCTCAGAAACTAAACACAGGCTAAGTAGGAACAGGGAAACTAAACCTGACACCTTCCTTGTGAAAAATACAGCCATAACTTCATACTTTCATGTGCCATTAAAGCAAACCACTTTGTCTAAGAACAAAAACACTATAATACAATAAAATATTCATCTTCCACAGCCTCTATTAGAAAATGGGGTTTACACAATAAGATTTTATACAATCATGTGAGTCAGCATTCGGGTCTTACTAAAACACTGACAGCTTTTGTTCAGTAATCATCTATCAGGAGTTTGGTGCAGGTAAAATAGGTGGTTATTGTTGTATCTTCACTGCTATACCACAGAGGGGTTCTCTTTTCCCCCCCCACCCCAGGGGGGTCTTTAAGGATAACTGACAGAGCATTCCAAGTGTTAGTCAGCTCCAGCTGACACACACCAACTCCCCAGACTGGGTGACTGCAGAAAGAGTTCTGGCAGTACATACACACCTCACAACGAGCTAGCTTCCACCTCAATAAGTCTGGAAAACAGTCCACAAGAAAGAAAATATTTCTAATGAGCACTTATTTGCTAATGGACAAGCAAAGGCAGGAGCAGAAGATGTAAGATTATTGGATTTCAAAAGTAAACAAAACCAAACAATCAAACCAAACCAAAAAACAACAAACACAAATATGAGAATGAAGGTATTTGAAGAAAAGAATAAAAAAACAAATGATGCCTTTTAATAACATTTCACTCAGGGTGAAGACAGGAAATAATTGCAAAATGTTAATGAACGGAAAACTTACCCAGCAACAAAAAGCTTGCCTGCAGGGTAGCTGTGGAGTAAAGAGCTTGAAATGGCTGCCCAAGAGGAAAGGAATAAAGGGACTCCTAACAATTGAGATAGTTGAAGGGGGGGGGGAGGTGAGAATAATACAAGAAAAAAAGATAAATAAGACAGCCAGGCACAACTTTATTCTGCTTTATTCTGAATGGGGACAAAAAAAGACAAGTAGGAGGTTTCCAGTCCACTTGACTAATTGTTGAGGTTCTGCTCAGCCAAAAGCAGATGAGTTGTTCTTCATTAAAGTTTACTCTGTCTAAACTCCGTAAAAAGCCACAAGTGCTACCCAGGACTTGTCCCACACATCCACAAAACATACACAGGTGGAACCATTCCTCTCCCTGTGATTAAGACCTCCCAGGGCTCCTGTGCCACTTCAAGGCAGCTGCACAGAAGCTCAGACCTCCTGTACTAGACTTCCCAATGTCTCTGCCTCACTACCAAACAAGATCCTTATGCATCTTGTATGTAAGTAAGCTACTTCAACAAGACACATAACACTGTATCAATTGCAGGATGCTAAATGTCCCTACACCAACTATTTTAGGTAAAGAAACTGCAGAGGCAGAAGACAAGTATCTCCTGGGGGATGCACCACAAAGCCTATCTTCTCCCCTTTCTGACATTTTATAGTCCCTTTTCCTGGGTGCCAAATTGTTAGCAAGGGTATACCCAGGTGAGAGTTGAAAGGCTTCTCAGCAGCAGCCTTTAATCAAAACAACCTTCTACCTGAAAGGGCCTGACCCACCCATTAACTTCTCCTGCAAGATCCCATTTTATTATGCTACCCATAAAACACAGTCCCTGGGGAGGGAAGTGGAGAAGAAAAACCTGTGCCAACAAGGTAACAAATTACTTTTCCTTTGTCCCTGGCTGTTGAGCCATTAAGAGGCTGAAAACTGAAACTCACCTGGGAAGACAGGAACAAATCCTTCATTTGTTGAGATTGTGGCAGCAGGTGGCTTCTAATGGCCATGGGAAAATCTTAATGATCCAGTGTGGCAGGTTTGGGCCAAAGGGCTAGGAAGCTTTCAGTGGTGACCTATGCCACCTCCTTCCCAGATGCTGCACATATTTGTCTCTTCCTGCCTCTGGGGACAACAGGTCAGTCCCTACAGCTTTGGAAGAGGACAACTTTCATCCCTATTGGTTGTCTAGCTGTCAACAGCAACTTTGAGATGTCATCTCGACGAGCTGTGTCTGTGCTCTGAGGGGTACTGTGCAAGTCATGGAGGAGATTTTAAAACCAGATACTTTTAAATTTAAGAGCATCCAGCTCTCAAAAAAAAAAGGGTCAGCCAAATTAACTGTAATGCTGTCACAAAAAAAAATAAAATAGACAAATAAAATAGAAATCAAAACAAAACAAACAAACAAAAAACACCACAAAAAGAACAACCCCAAAGATACTGCAGCAGTCCACTGAAGATGCTAAAAGATGCTAGTAGGAAATTAAAACATGAGGATTTATGGAGAAGATTGCTGTTAAATCCAAACGATCATAAATCAAGACAGCCTCATTAAATAAACACAATAACCAATTAACAGACCACTTCATGTGTTCTGTTTTAGAGGACAGCCTGTCAGAATCATGCTGAAGAAACACACTGTAGAGAGCTTATCACTCTCTACAACTACCTGGAAGGAGGTTGGAATGAGGAGGGGGACAGCCTCTTCTCCCTGGTGACATGTGACAGGACTAAAGGGAATGGCTGCAAGCAGCAGAAGGGGAGGTTTACTCTGGATATTAAGAAACATATCTTCACCAAAAGGGTTAGCAAACATTGGCATAGTCTACCCAGGGCAGTGGTGGAGTCGCCACCCCTGGAAGCATTTAAATGGCATGTGGACCTGGTGCTTAGGGACATGCTTTAGTGGTGAGCTTGCAGTGTTGGGTTGAAGGTTGGACTAGATGATCTTAAAAGTCCCTTCCAAACTAGTCTCTTCTGTGATTCTGATTCTGTGAAGCTTACATGATCACTGAGTTTATATTTACTCTGATAAACTACTTTGTTTGATTACCAATTACACCAAAACTGCCTAAATTTATACAAAACACTTCAATCTTACATGAGAGGAGGATGAGGACCCAGCTTATCTGCACTGTGAGAAGACTTAATGCACCAGTCCTGCATAAATGTCTCAACATCTCTTGGAACAGTGAACGATAGAGGCTCCCACACCCCCTGTTTCCCCAGCCTCATGCTATAGCCCTGTGTTTCTTCACAAGCACACTGAAATGAAGATAACACAACAACAGAGCAGTGGACCTGTAACTGAAAAAAAAAAGAGGCTTAAGTAACAGTAACAGTGTACAAAACAGTAACAGCACTACAAAATCGCTGGGGAAGTGTGTGTCCTGCAAAGGGTTAATACTACAGATGCTTCCAAGCAGAAGATGTTGCTCAGCTCACCAGTATGGATGCTTTACTCAATGCCAACTACCTCTAACAAAAATACTAATGTGAAATCATAAGACAGAATGTCATGTTATGTATACCTAGGGAAATAGGGAACTATTGTGATTAATTTTTGAATTACACTGTTCTCAGCTAAGTAGGAGTGGAACCAGGCCTCTGCTGCAACCTGTCCTCTGCTCACAGCATGGGAAGGCTGATCAGCTCTCCCAGAGCAGAGCAGTACTGCTACAACTAGGCTGTCCCTCCCTGAGCAGTCCTGCCACTGGAGACACTGAAGGTCTGTGGTATAGCAACTGCAAACTGTAAAGGTGTCACCAGCCAAGTTACCAATTATTTGGTGCCTTTCTTTTGCATACAGATTGCTACTGAAGCAAAGAAGGGTTTATACTGGGGACAAGAAAAGTGACATGAGTATCACACAGAGCCTATAAAGTGTAATAATGCTTGTTGATATGTAAAAGATAGAGTAAATACTTGTTCATTAAATCAAGCAACTCACTTGATTTTTCATAATCCCAGGAGGAGTTTGTGCTCAGGCTGGTAGGCTTTTCCATTACACTTGCCATAGTTTACCATTTTCCCTTCAGATTTAGCAGGGGAAGTGTAAAGCCAAGCTGAACAGAAAGAAAACTCTGGAAGAGCAGAAAGAGAACAGAGAAAGTGCTTCCTCAAAGCAGGAAGCTTCCTGTTTAAACATCCACTCTTCTAACCTATTCTTCATGAAAAACCTTTTGAAAGTGACTAAGCATTAGTTAAATCTCCATTTTCAGACACATCAATATGTCCCTACTCAAGCCATTTCTAATCAATCTGAGACAGAAGAAGGGCAGAGAGAAAGACAATGGACAGCTACTCCCCAGTAGCAAAGCTAAGCTATTAGCTCAGTATTGATCTGTGTAAGGCATGGTTCTGGTTTGTAATTTATTCTTCTGCTGGAATCCTGTTAACTCCTCNGGAAGTGTGTGTCCTGCAAAGGGTTAATACTACAGATGCTTCCAAGCAGAAGATGTTGCTCAGCTCACCAGTATGGATGCTTTACTCAATGCCAACTACCTCTAACAAAAATACTAATGTGAAATCATAAGACAGAATGTCATGTTATGTATACCTAGGGAAATAGGGAACTATTGTGATTAATTTTTGAATTACACTGTTCTCAGCTAAGTAGGAGTGGAACCAGGCCTCTGCTGCAACCTGTCCTCTGCTCACAGCATGGGAAGGCTGATCAGCTCTCCCAGAGCAGAGCAGTACTGCTACAACTAGGCTGTCCCTCCCTGAGCAGTCCTGCCACTGGAGACACTGAAGGTCTGTGGTATAGCAACTGCAAACTGTAAAGGTGTCACCAGCCAAGTTACCAATTATTTGGTGCCTTTCTTTTGCATACAGATTGCTACTGAAGCAAAGAAGGGTTTATACTGGGGACAAGAAAAGTGACATGAGTATCACACAGAGCCTATAAAGTGTAATAATGCTTGTTGATATGTAAAAGATAGAGTAAATACTTGTTCATTAAATCAAGCAACTCACTTGATTTTTCATAATCCCAGGAGGAGTTTGTGCTCAGGCTGGTAGGCTTTTCCATTACACTTGCCATAGTTTACCATTTTCCCTTCAGATTTAGCAGGGGAAGTGTAAAGCCAAGCTGAACAGAAAGAAAACTCTGGAAGAGCAGAAAGAGAACAGAGAAAGTGCTTCCTCAAAGCAGGAAGCTTCCTGTTTAAACATCCACTCTTCTAACCTATTCTTCATGAAAAACCTTTTGAAAGTGACTAAGCATTAGTTAAATCTCCATTTTCAGACACATCAATATGTCCCTACTCAAGCCATTTCTAATCAATCTGAGACAGAAGAAGGGCAGAGAGAAAGACAATGGACAGCTACTCCCCAGTAGCAAAGCTAAGCTATTAGCTCAGTATTGATCTGTGTAAGGCATGGTTCTGGTTTGTAATTTATTCTTCTGCTGGAATCCTGTTAACTCCTCTTTGCTGTGATCACAGAATCACAATGATTTGGCTGGAAGAGACCTTCAAGATCATCAAGTCCAGCCATTAACCCTCAAGGTGATGGAGACCTTTAACTCAGCTTGGATTCAGCAAAGGCAGTTCAGCGTTGAACAGGTATTGAAAGTCACTTCTAGAAGTTATTTTAACAACAGAGATCATCCCTGATACATAAAATTACAGGCTCTTTGTAAATGAGGATGCAGAAACAAACCATATCCATAAAAAAAACCATGACAACAAAAAAAACCCCAACAACCCACAAACAAACCAAAACACCAACCAAAAAACACACACACACAAAAAAACCCCCAAACCAACAGATTTAAGAGTCCAATATCACCAAAATTCAGGGAACTCCATGCAGGTCCATGCACCACATGCTCTACTAGAGTGCTCAAAGCTCATTTTGTCCTTGTCAGTTTTAGGCTGGTTTCTTCATCATTATTCAGGATGTAAGTGATGCTTAGAATAACTACTATCTGGACCCAGGAAAAAGAGCAATGTGCAAAGAAAATCTGTTTTCTGCCATATGACAGTGTATTAGCATTGCCAACACGGAAACAACTAAAAGAAACAGTGCTATGAAACGTGCCATTTGTTATGTTGCAGAGAGGATTGAAGCTAAATGGCAAAAGCAAAGTCAACCTGAGCTAGCCATTAAGGCAGAAAAATTGCCTTTTCAAAGGAGCCTTCCTCATCCTACAGAACTGCAGTAAAATACAGAAGCACACACAGAAGGCAATAACAATGTAAGATGCAGAAAACTGGAAAAAACAAGACCATCAAGGAAAAGCTCATCTCACAAAGGGCACACACTAACAACCATACAAACATCTGACTTCACAAGTTTTAACTCTAAGGTATGGACTTTTACACAGAGTAGATCATGTAAACTGGAAGGGTGGTGCCTTCTAGCAGGTACCATCTCTTACTAGAAAGATCCAAACGCCCCAGCTTGGGCCAGCACTTTCCACTTTCAGATAGGCTCCAGCCAACAGAGAAGGTGAAGAAGGACTTATGGTGGCAGGGGAAGACCTTCCAGAATGTCCAGAGTTTTTTGTTGGGATGAAATAGCATGGGTCTCCCCACCCAATATGCTCCAATGGTACCTATGGAGTCAGACTGCTTTTTGCCATTACCTCTCTGTTTGCTGCAGCAGCCAGCCTCACTGACAGCTGTCACAGTCCATGCAAAAAAAAGGTCTCATATACTCAGTCACAAATTATTTCTAAAACCTTTTGTAAGGTCCCTGGTAGCTGAGGCCTCTGATGCAAATTTTGCAGTACTTTCAGGTATGGTACATTTACAAGGCTTATGTTTAACTTATAGAGTAGCTCCTGGTGTTTGATTTTTTCAAGCAAACTATACATATAGTCTACATAGAGACAGACTATATCTGTATATGTTATTTTATATATATATATACAGAGTATATATAATTTCCAAGCTTCTCATTCTAACACTTGTATCTTTTCACATAACAACACAGGATAAAGAGTCAGAGGTAGCAGGAATAAACTCAGAGTATCACACAGTCTGGGGCTCAAACAATTCAAACGGGCAGACAAACTGCAGCTGCAATTCCTAATGTTATTTTTAACTCTATTCCCCCACTCAGGCTCTCTTGTCACCTCTCTCCAACTCCGAGACACATGCATTAAACCGCAGACCAATTGTCTTATCAGCACCTTTGTCAACAAAATATATTTGTCTCCCTGGGTTGGTGAAATGTGTGTCACAAATGAATGAGATTTCTGGAGTTCAGTGGCAATCTACAGGGAAGTGTTAATTAGAACAGACTGAGTCTCCACGAGGATGAACAGACAAAAAACTAATTAGCACCAACAAGCGTAGCAGGGCAGCTCTGCGGGTGCAGCACTCCATCACTGGCTTCTGAGAAGTTAGCACTCTTTCCTATTTCCTGGCTTTTGACTCTAAATGATATGAAAACTTACACCACCAGACATGTATTGATGTCCTCCAACTGTACAGCAAGAAGATTGGCTTTTTCTTCATTGCCCATCAACTCATTCTCACCACAACATGCAACTCGGCCTAATCACAAACATCTTCAAGATTTCATCCAGGAAGGACTGGGTGGGACTTCAGAAAGGTATGCATCCCTCCTGAGCCACAGCTGGAGTGACAGTCTATAAATGCTACCAGTTTCCTTGGGAAATCTAAGGACACTGGGTGTGAGTGCAGAATTAAAGATGACAGCTTCAGCACAGAACAGCAAGGGACTCTAAAAGTCCAGCAAGAATCTGGGGAAAGAACTAGAAATCTATTTAGCATGTCAGCTTACAAGCTTATAGCTTAAATATTGCTGACTAGCTGACATTAGTCTAGAAAAAGTTCCCTAAGTGTCACATCAGATGTTCTCCAGATGAATTCACATTTTTTTCCCAGATGCATTCCCATTTTTTTTCCCAGATGAAACCTAGCAGATGGACTTGTGCACTAGTAATTCTGCAAGCAGAGAAACAAGAATCTTGAGATGCTAAAAAAATATGACAAAAACTAGAAAGCAGTATGAAGCATCATATTCAATGCTTGCTTCTCCCATTCCTGGGCTCATAATTTGCTCATTTTTAAGTGAAAACATTTCAGACCAGGTTATATATCATTCTAGCAGTGAAAGGATCAGCATCCACAGTATCCCCGGCTTTTGGCTTATAGCTATAAAATTAAAGCTAATACTTTAAGCTGAAGAACCCAGACCCACCCATGTCTTGAATAACCTTATTTGCTAAATTTTGCCTTTGTGCCCTGACTATTTAAAAACCATTTGTCCATCAGTTCACCTCTTGCTCCACCAGAAGCCCAAGCTCCTCAATTCAAGCACACAATTCCTTTAACAAACACAACAATGCTAGAACTATCTTCTCCTCTTACTTATTTTGGTCAAGAACTTACTTCATCTGATGGTTACAAGCTTTATTCTCCACTCCAGTCAAAATAGGCTTAACAAGCACAGAAGAATGCAGTGTTAAAACTGGTTCTTAAATAAACAAAAGTCAAAGTACAGGTTAAATCAAAGCTAACAGGAGCTGTGGATGGGTAACACATACTAAGAACAAAATATTTTAGCATGCTTTTAGAAGCATGTGTTCGAGCATTTTAACAACCATTTCTTGGCACAAATCAGATTAGAAGTAGGTTTTTCAACATTACTGCTGTGACCAGTCCCTGCTGGCCCGTACAAATTTCTACAAGCATCTGTTCTCTGTTCTTGAAAATGAATTTCAGATATCAAAAAAGTCAGGAAGGGAAAAGCAGGAGGGGAAAAATAGTGTTCTTGTCTGTGTTCCTCATCATGGCTCTGCAGGAAGAAAGAAAGAAAAAAAAAGAAAGACAAGAATGTGAGGTTCAGCACTTCTAGAAAATCATCCTTTCTGAATCAAACACCAATGGGAGGGTCTATCAGTTGTTAATATTAGGGAAGACAAGACCTGACAGTCTGATGGCTGAGGGCATCCTCCTCACATATGACTGGGGCAAGAAGGAGCTAACAGGTCAGATGATTCTATCACTGCATTTAGATAGCTCAGCAATACACTATCACAGAAGTTTACGTAGGATTGAACTACACGTACACCCTCTGAGCCCTGTTTTCTTTCCTTTTACACTAGTAGAGAATTTGGACCAGTATTATCTGCTCACATTAACACCATGATAACCTTCCACTACAGAAAGAGGCTGATGAGCTATCCATTTTGTACTGAAGCAGATGGTTTGTAAATACCAGGAGCCCTAATGATACCTCTCTTTTCAGAGATCACATCTCTTATTCATAGTATAAATGAAACTGCAAATGCTGCAAAACACGTAGGGACAGATTCTTCTCACAAAGCACTGCAATAAGAAAGAACACCAGTCAAGTCAAAAATAGAGATGTAAAACAAGTATCAGAAGATGCTTGTTGAAGCTAGATATGTTATAGAAGGTATAAATATGACTTAGATGATCACAACTGCACCAATCACATAAGATCTGTGAATACTAGAGTGTAATGTGTACTCACAAAACCCACCTTTTCCTCTGCTCCCCACTACTTTTTGCCCAGAGAAAAGCAGGGGAACAGAGTTGTACTAAGCCTTGATTTCTAATTGTTTGGACAATCTGGAAGGGAATTGTATTACATAAACCAAAGCAGTCATGCAAATTGTCATGCTTTGCATAATTAAGCAACTAAACATCTACAGTATACCACAGCACACCTCAGACCACTTCAAGCATTCACCTTGTACGTTAACTGAAGCCTTGTGGACAGCACATTAGGAAACCTTTGCTTACAGTTAATTTTCTTATTGTTATTTAGGCATTTACATGAGCTATGACCATGTAGACTGCTTTTTCTTCTTCCTGCTAATTCCTCACCATCCATTAGGTTAAGGACGGAAATCTGGACGGATATATTCACACTCTACTATTTTTACCCTTGTCTGTCACTCTTGTAGTCGACAGTGAGAGAGAGGTTTGCAAAAGACCCAAGACACAGAGTAAAACACAAAGTTGTCAAGCGAAGTTAGGCTCTTAGAAAGCAATTACCTTCTCCAAGGCTATTCACCAGACTGCTGGCTATGAGAGACAGAATGCTAAAAACATGGGTTTGTTTCCATTATTATGCTGTTTCTTTCTTTTTTCCCTTTCTCCCAGGATAAATGGGTATGGGAAACACTGTTACTTTTGTTTACAGTTAATTTTCATTCCAAACTCAGAGGAGAGCACAAGTGAGAACCAGGCTTGCAATCCATTTCATTGTTTGCCTGTGCTAACACACAGACTCTCTAGCCTGGGTCACAAGCATTATTGCAAGCATCAGATTGATGGATTCATTTGAACAGACAAAGAGGAAAAAACACAAAAGAATTGCTTCTTCTACCTCCCCTCCAAACACATACACCATTCAAAAAATATTTTTTCTTTCCCCTTGCACAATAAAAAGAGAAATTGTATGCATCATCAACAGCACACCCAAGAAAGGAGGCACCATTCACACATTATTTTAGTAACTGATCAAAGGCCATGTGTAGAAGGTGGCAATCCAAATGTCCTAACACATCTGGGTCCAGTTAGTGGGACACTGGTATAACTACTCTGAAATGTCTAGGTTTAAATCATGTACTGATTTGCTCCCTTGTTTTTGGGAAGAGCAGGCCAGCTCCTGTATAAGCCTACTGACCTGCTTTGGCAAGTCTGCCTGACTTGATGCAACATGATACAATCTCTCACAGCTGCACAAACTGATTCTGAAATGTAATGCAGTGATGAAATACACTAGTTATCAAACTCCTAGATCATAATGGTGGCTTTTTTTTATCCAGTTTTACTCATCTGAACAATAAAAAATTGCTTAAAATGTCTTTTGAACTTACTGTGTAACATTGCTGTTAGGGTTTCTCGCACCAATTACCATATGGGTAATTAGGAGACCTTGTGTAGTACACAGTTGGCCTGATTAGCTGCTCTCTTCAAAAACAGTGGGGAAAAAAGCAGAACTAGGGATCAACTTTCCCTTGTTGTTTCAGTTACACAGAAAACTTATTTCAGAATATTTTATTTTAGTCATTTCTTTATGGCATGGCAAGTTACAAGGTCCTTGGTGCATGGTACCTGCCTTACACTGGAAGAGCTGAGCACATTCCTCTGTACCAGAAACCTTGTGGCATACATGGTAAAGCCATTCATGACCTAAAACCTATGCCCCTACAGTTTCTACACAGATGTAGGAAGGTGTAAACACCAATTTTGTTTTACCTCAGCACTCCAAGCTGTGTAGCATTCAGAAGTGTAGAAGGTCACAATCTCTGAGAACCAAGAAGGACAATGCAACTGAATCTGGTGCTAGTCACACACATTAGAGCCTGCACAGAAGAGGAAATCCAGTTCAGTTCGTGCCACTGAAATGAAGAGATACAACAATGAACTTACCACATTATTAATGACTTATTAATTAATATGGTAGCACCCAAGATCCCAAGTCCTAGATGGGAACATTTCATGTAAAGTCCTCTAAAGCCTAATTCAAAAGTGTGGGGACCTTCATACACAAAATCCACAAAACATTCCCCTAACGCTTTGAGACAGTCACTTGCTGCTACAATTTCTACTGTACAACTTGCACTTTAAATGCAACCCCCAACAGTGCCAGCAGTAGCAATCTGGATCAGCACTGTGACTCTCCCACTGCCAAGGAAATAAAAATCTCATACTACCACTATTCGAGATTTCTGTGGCAACTCAGTGAATAATGGTAAAAGCAGCTGCAAAACAGCAAGTGAACAAAGACTATAGAAATATAATTGTGACTCAAAAACCTTTCAATTCAGCTATTAAACTGTCTGCAGTTCTCTTTATGCTGTAGGTGACTCAAAAGTGATTGAGCAGAATTAATCTCTCCCTAGACCATGAAAAAAAAAAGTTACAGTTTCAGTGCAGAATTGCTGGGCTTCTTCAGACCTGAGGTTCTTAAATATTCCTCCCTGCTGTAATGCCAATGAAATGAATGTCCAATGAACTGAATTTCAGCAGAGCTGAGTTTTGGAGGGCTGAGTTAAAAGAATTATGTGAATTAAAAGTGTATATATTGAGATTATAAGCTTCCATTTGAAATATAGGATATTGAAAATACCAGGAAATACCAATACTGAACTGAAAACAGGTGGGGGTGAAGTTGGGAGCACTGAGGGGGAGCTGGAACAAAGTATGCTGGTGCTTGTGGGGGAGGAGTGTAATGGCAAAATTGTAGGATCTTGTGAATTGGCAGGGGACCAAGGTGTGGTGACAGGCTGCAGGCAGAGCACAGGGGTTGCTGAGAGGTCGCTTGCTGTGGAAACATCTGAGTATCATCAGGGGGGTCCTGTTACCTTATCAGGGGTCCAACTCAAATGTCTTTACATGAACACCTGCAGCCTGGGCAATAAACAAGAGGAGCTGGAGATGCTCGTGAGGCTGCAGTGCTATGACTGATTGGCATCACAGAGACATGGTGGAATGACTCCTGTGATTGGTGTGTTGGACTAGAAGGGTATAAACTGTTCAGGAAGGACAGGCAGGGGAAGTGAGGAGGGGGTGTTGCCCTCTATGTCAATGAGCAGGTAGAATGCATGGAGCTCTGCCTGGCAAGTGATGATGAAAGAGCTGAGTGCCTGTGGACCAGGGTGAAAGGAAGGGTAGGAGACTTTACAGTGGGTGTGTGCTACAGACCACCCAATCAGGAGGACCAAGTGGATGAAGCCCTTCATAGGCAGAAAGGAGTTGCTGCTCATTCACAAGCCCTGGTCCTCATGGGGGATTTTAACCACCCCGACATCAGTGGGAACATCAGGAAACACAACACGGCAGGGAGCAAACAATCCAGGAGATTCCTGGAATGCATCCATGATAACTTCCTTCTCCAAGTGTTAGAAGAACAAACGAGGAGAGGGGCCATGTTAGACCTCGTTCTTGTCAACAGGGAAGGACTGGTGGGTAACGTCAAACTTGTGGGTAGACTTGGCTGCACTGACCATGAGATGGTGGAGTTTGAGATCCTAAGGGCAGCTAAGAGGGGAAAGTTCAGCCATCTTGAAACCTCGATTTCAGAAGAGCTGACTTTAACCTCTTCAGGAACCTTCTTGCTAGTGTACCATGGGATAAAGCCCTGGAGGGACTGGGAGCCCAAGAAAGCTGGTTGACTTTCAAGGATCATCTCCTCCAAGCTCAAAGATGCTGCAGCCCTAAGAGGACAAAAACGGGCAAAACCACCAGAAGACCTATATGGATAAACAGAGAACTCCTGGTGAAAATCAAATATAAAAGGGGAGCTCATAAAGCATGGAAGCAGGGACTGATAACCTGGGATGACTTCAAGGATGTTGCTCATGTAATCAGAGACCAGGTTAGAAAAGATGAGGCCCTGACAGAGTCAGATCTAGCCAGATATATTAGAAATAACAGAAAAGGATTTTACAGATATGTAAGAGAAAAAAGAAAAATGAGAGAGAATGTGGGGCCTCTCCAAAAGGATACTGGTGACCTGGTGACCGAGGACGTGGAGAAGCCTGAAGTATTCAACAGGTTTTTTGCCTCAGTCTTCACTGGTGCTCACTCAATCCACACCACCCAAATCAGAGAGGGTGTTGGCTGGGACTGGGAGAGTGAAGAACCACTCAGGGTAGGAGCAGATCAGGTCCGAGAACACCTAGAGAACCTCAAGGTGCACAAGTCCACGGGACCTGATAAGATACATCCACAGGTCCTGAGGGAACTGGCAGCTGAAGTTGCTAAGCCACTAGCTTAGCCACTAGCTATCATATTTGAGAGGTCCTGGCAATCTGGTGAAGTTCACACAGATAGGAAAAAAGGGGAACATAACCCCCATCTTTAAAAAGGGAACCAAAGACAACCTGGGAAACTTGCCACAGGCCTTCCCTCAGGCAGTGGTGCTCTGAACCAACCAGTGCTGAGCGCCCAAGGGGACAAAGGCACTTGGGATGAGCTACCCAGGGTCAGATCAAGTTTACATCTGAGGAGTTGAGATGTTGAGTTCGAGTCTCCTGACTCATCTGCTCTGTTCTGTTGCTTTGAACTTCATGCAGTCCTTGACAGAGGGCAGAGGGAGCTCACCTGTTCTCTCAGGCAGCTGCCAGAACAGGACAACCATGCTTTTCAGTTCACGGTCCAGACAGTCACAAGTGTTAAAAACAGGCATCTAAAATCACTTTTCCCCCTCTCGGCAATTTCAGGAACAGTCCTTCACAAATACCCAAGTTCATCTGGTTTATATGCAGTTTACTTCCATCAGAACTGATGTCTCTAACAATAGCTTAGCAATAAAGAAAAAGAAATGCACATGTCAAAGTCACACAGTTTCAGAGTCTGGATTTCAGTGTGGGATTACCTGTACCTAATCCCTTCTGCTCTGCTGTACAGCAGCTGCAGCAAAAGCATAAACTCTTGGGCTGGCAGTGAGAAACCCTCCAGCATGTTTCTCTACACTCTGTGCTCTCAGCACACCCACCCCCACCCACAACTCCTTTCTTATCTCCTACTTTCTTGGACCTGCTTTTAGTTTATTTACCCTTCTGTGACACTAACCCTTTGTTCCCCAAATTCCAATTTATTTTCCTGTACTGTTTATGCTTAGAACTGCTAAAAAGTGAGCTGCTTTCCTTCCAGATTGCTCTTTGAGACCTACAACCCCAAACAGATTCCTACTTACTCTCCTGGTTAATATACAAAAGATCTGATAGAAAAAAAAAAAGAGAAGAGAAGCACTCTGGTGGCTTCTGTTGCCTTTGATGGTTGAAAAAAGGTTCTTTTATAGCCATGAGATTTATTTTCAGAATAAGAAGATCCTGAACACAGACATTGGCTGTTCCAGATTAGAGAACAAGGTGAAAAATCCAGAGACAGCAGCAGAAGAGATTACAGTGTAACAAGACACAGTCATAGTTCACAAAACTGTAAACTCAGCAGCTAGCACTGCAGGGTAGTGGGTGTTTTGGGTGTCACTTTAACTGGGAAGGGGCCCAAAACAGTGCATCCTCCACCATTTTGTCTATTAGTGCATCAGAAGTAGTAACAGAGGGTATTTGTATAATGCATTCAGTGATTGCCACATAGAACTTTATATCCTGCTAATGAGGTCTAGGTCAAGTGAGGACATAAACTGTACTGTGCATCCCCTTCCCTTTTTCCTTCCTTGTTTACTCTCCCCACTAAATGGGGGTCAAGTTCATTCCAAGAGGAATAATACAAATAAATAAAATTTAAGATCTCTGTATTTTATCATCATTGCACTCAAGAAAAAGGGAGTGGGAGTGCAAGTTAAGACATCTCAATGCATCTCTTTGCAAATGCTGCTGCTAGGAATTCAGTCACATCAACAGAGTTATACAGGTCTAGAGTGAATGTAAAAGAAGAATCTCTGACTGCATGAGTCATAGCTCCCAATGGCTGTATCAAGTGGTAAAAAAGCCCTTTGCACCTCTTCACCTGATCTTTGATTTCACTCATTTTTGGAACACTACATCGGCTGCAGAGCTCAAAATAAGGAAGATCCATGTGAATCATCTGCTCTTGGCAGCCCCTGCCTTCCAGCAGGGCATCATCTTAGCATTCCCACAGTTTGTGGGTGATGCTGGAGGACTCTTCCAGCAGTCACTCAGAATGACCAGCAGGCACTTGAGGTAGTCCTCCCAAAACTGCCACTTCCTGCAACTCATCAGTACTTTCACCTCCTTTTGGCTGCCCAGTTCAGGCAATGAAAAAAGTCCTACAGCAGGCTGCACAATTAGATCAAAACCTGACAAATGTCTTCCTGCTTTTCTGTGTCATAAATGGTGCTATGACCCAATGCTTCTAAGGCCTGAAATATTTTCTAACTAATAACACAGCAGATGATCACTTCAGCCAGATCCCACCAAACCTTCCTGCATTTTAGTTAATGAATTAATCTGAAATTCATGTCAGAGTTTCTGGTACAAAGCATTTTTGTAAGTGGGAACACTGAACAAGCCCCTTTTTAATAAGGTGTAAGTACTTGCAATAGCTATTCTTCATGAAAATTTGAAGGTGGTAGTAGTAGGAGTACTCAAGAGCTCGTAATAGTGGGTTTAAATTGCAGCAAGGAATATTTAAAATAGACATTAGGAAAAGCTTTCTAATGCTCAGGGTAGTTACCAGACTCACTCTGACTTTCTGAAGAGTCTGTGGAATACCATCACTGAAGGTTTGCATTACAAGGTTAGACAAACATCTGTTGGAAACAAATGATCTTGCCTTGAGGGGACAGATTTGATGCTCCCTGGAGCATCTTTCCATCTGCATATTTTTGAGTTTTTTCTATGTTCTGCTTTGGAAGCACCAATGGGATGGTTGTGGCAGTGTCTGCAATCTGCCAAGGACAGCCACTCTGAGACCCCCAACCTCAGCTCCTGCTATCACCAGGGATGATTTCTCACACGTAGAATCCTAAGCCACACTCAAGAGCTACTGCTTCACACCCTTGTGAAGTGTGCCATGCCACAGCTTCAGCAAAAAAGGTAGTGGTGGGTCAAAAAACATTTCTTTAGTGAAGTTTCAACGAGATGAGGCAAGCCCTACCTGACATCCCTTAGGCAACCCTATCTGCCGAGATAGGAAAAGCCCTGGAATCCAGGCTAAGAAATATCAACACAGAAAATGTACAAAAAAAAAGCAGCATCAGCATGAAGACAGGCTGTCCACCATGTGGACTGATGGTGGGGGTCATGGCCAGTCTCTGCTGGCTTTTCTTCATTGCAAGGATGTAGGTATGCACTGGAGATTCGTCAGTGGACTTGAGTCCCCTCTGTGTAAACTGTCTCTTCATCGTGCTTTAATAAACCACAGCATGAACAGCTACACACTCTCTCTGTCACCTGTATCCTAAAGTAGCCCCAGGACTCTCCAAGAGTAACAGGGCAATTTTGGGTTGGGTTTGTTTGTTTTGGGTGTTGGTTTTTTTAACAGATATCTTAGCAGCTGTTAAAAGCCAGAAAGAAACAAGTGCACTCCAGACAATTACAGAGAAAGTGAGTGGTTGGAAGTGACACAAGGAGCTGGGGGCCTTTGTGCAGGCAGGCTCTATTTTTAAACCCTGATGTGGAATGTTTGTTCTGCTCGGAGAAAATCCATTCCCCCCTACTGTGCCATACCCACTCACTTTAAAATGAAAGCCTTCAAACACCAGCTATCTACTCTTTCTAGTCTGTGCTGTAGGACTGGGTAGGTAACTTCTTAATG
Organism: Ceyx cyanopectus; assembly: GCA_013401355.1. Lineage (NCBI taxonomy): Eukaryota > Metazoa > Chordata > Aves > Coraciiformes > Alcedinidae > Ceyx > Ceyx cyanopectus. Next base: position 68,991 of record VYZU01056124.1, on the reverse strand, counting down.
GGAAGCATGTTAGATCCTAGAGACTTTGTAAAACATTTTTTTTTCACCCTGTAAGAATTTCCTTCCCAGTTGCTTTCTACCAGCAGTAGCACAATTACTGTCTCCAATGAATATTTTGATCTCTGTATTAAAACACAACTCACCATGGCTGTTTCTCTCCACTCAGCTAACACAAGTGGCAAAGCATTGCTGCTGATCCCAGTACCAAGGTATTTTTTAAAGAGGAAAAGGCAGGAGAAAAAAAGTAAAAAAAGCACTTTCCACTATGTCTCTATAATTTCTGAGACAGGGACTGTCTCTGTGCTACCTTGTCTAGGGTCAAGAGTGGCAGATATATCAGCCTGCCTTCTCCAGTCCAGGCAGAGGGCAGGACAGCCACTGTCTCTACTTCAGGCACAAAAATTAACACGTGCATTTAAGACCCTGAGGCACTGACACTGTGATGTCCTGAGAGGGACAGTGGGATATGCCAGCCTGTGGAAGGGCACTGGGGAGGGGAACTGCATGGACAAAGCAACACTGACTCAATAGAGCCAGAGCCCCAGAGCTATCAACTCGGCTTTGACCAAGTTTGACAGCTTAGGGAAGTGAGACATATTGTGCCTGTCATTTGCTCTTCCACTGCACCCTGCAGGAGAGTGCAGCCTGTGGTCCTCAAAGGGGACAAGCTGCCACAGCATCACTGGCTTCTCCACCTAGGAGCCACTGGCCTGACCTACTGTCACCTGTGGGATAACCTAGAGCACCATCAGCACTGTTGTAGCTCAATGGAATTTCAGAATAAATCCAGCTATCTCCTCTTCAGTGCAAACACAACCTTGTCAATACTATTAGTGCTATTTTTCTTTTCTATGGGAAATGCATTACTGATCAATATAGCATGTGGTGCACTGTGAGAAAATGAGTAATTGGATGAATTACAAACAGCAGGTTCTTCACTTCTGCTGACACTATTCCTCATCCATTCTTCTACTCTGCATAAATACTGCCTGGCATCTTAGGACTGAGCCAGTGAAAGATCTTGCAGCCTGAATAAGATTCATGATTAGATCTTTATCTGCAAGTCAGGTGCCCTCAATTCATAAAACAAACAAACAAACAAACTGGGTTAAGTCTCCTCCTCTCCTTCATTCAAGTCAAATCCTTCAACCCAAACTGAGCATGGGGATGAATCAAGAAAGAGGAAGATAAGACCGTCAAATACAACATTTGGCCACTTTCTCATTCCTATCAGAGTGAAGTTTTATATGCAGGCACCAAGGGTCTTAAATATCAAATATTACCTGGCACTGGGAACATGAAGTATAGTGGCCTACAGGGGAAGAAGTCTATCAGCTTTGCTCTGCTTGTCAAAACAGCAGTTGCCTCATTCAGTTCATTAGGCAAATGAGCCACCATTTGCCAGACAAAAAGTTACCAGCATCTATTCACTACATTCTACAAGGAAGAGGTCCTTGTGATGGCAGGGAGTAAGGGCAATTTAAAAATCCTATTCAGATGTTGAAAAGATTGATTTCTCCACTTGCAACAAGAGAGAAGATAATTTTTTTTTTTTTTTAAATGAGACATCTCTATAAATTGATGTTGGAATAAGTTCATTAAATCTTCTCCCCTTTCAACTTGCCTGTGTCCTCCTCACCAGTTAAACAAAGAAATGCTCTGAACTCTGAATCCCTCTCAGGCCACCCAGACTTTTTGAATAGACTCCAGAAAGCTTGCCAGCCAAAGTTTATGAAGTCCAGCTTCAGCATATTGATTTCATGTTTGTATGGGGAAACATATAGCTGGAGACACCCCTATAGATGGTTAGCTCTCCAACGCTGGCACCACAGCACAGCCATGCTGGAAATCCTGCTTGGTGGAGGAAAAGGTGAGATCCTCTAGCACAGAAACTACATCTGTGTCCAAAGCCACAAAACCCAACAACTTCCCAAAGTCTACAGCGCTGTTGCAAAGGCACATTCCAGGAATTGCTCATAATTTGTTATTTATCTGCCAGTTGCTGGAGGAGGAGAAATAGAGTGAGCAGAGACTATTTTCTTCACCAAGATGCCAAGATCCCCTTATTTATTAATTTACAGCTCTTTTTATACCCTTTTAACTTTAAGGTAATTGCACAAGAAATCAGCCACCCCCTGGGGTGATTGGCTGGGGTGCCACAGCACCCAGAGTCAAAACATCTCTCTGCTGTTTTACAAACAAATGCCAGCAAGGTCACGGCTTGGTGAAAACCTTCACTTTCCCACAGGAAAGAAAATTACTTTGCTTCAGCATTTGAACACCCACACATATTCACCCACATTTTAGATAATGTTGCACCGAAGAGATAGATTTTGCTTTTAGAAAAGCAGAATAATTTAGATAGTAGTTCTTTTTCCTAAGTACCTGACTCTGTCGACAAGGAGCATTCTGTGCCCCCAAAGACATGGAGTACAGCCCTCCCACTACATAGGGAGCTACACTGAAAGCAGAACAGCAGCTCCCAACTGGCAGAAGCAGGCACCCTTGCTTGCCTAAGCACATGCTGGAAAATATATGGTAATTACAGCTGCCTCCCTGATGTATTAAATTAATTTTAAGTGAGGTTTTGGGGTGTAGAAACTAGACTTAGGTGTGCCAGGAAACAGCTACAGCATATGGCATGTCTGAATTAGGGGGTGGGGGGAATAATCCATGGGAATGACTATTCCAGTCAGATCATAACATCACAGTCGTGTTTGGACAAGCAGATGCCAGTAAGGAGAGCAATGCACAAGACACAAACAGAGAGAGATCCAAAATAATTCTTGACACTTCTTACTGAAAAAAATATTTTCCCACACCCTTGCAAGGGCAGACTTAGTGCTTGATGAAGTGCTCCACCTTAGCTGTGGAAGGAAATGGAAGAGTGGAGGAAAACATGACAATAGAAAACAAAGCAAATTTCCACCATGAGAGTTCTATTTGGGTTCTCAATAAACTCTTCTTCTCCCATCTTACAACAGAAAGCACTAAAAAGGTTTTTTTCCAGGATGAAGATTTTCAAAGATTTAATGACTGCAAAGAAGAGAAGAAATTCTAGATGTGCTGAGCTCCAGAAAAGATGTAGGATCCATTCTACCCTATGGTCATGAAGCAAGACTGCTGGCCCTTGCAGCTCTTTAATTAAAGAAATAAAAGACAATGATGGGCATCAGCAAAGGGATGTTGCAGTCCATCCAAGATAGAGCAGAGAAAGGAAAGGCCACAAGATTTGAAGAGGACGGAACCATAAATCTTCATCCATCCTTTGCAAACGTCTAATGTTAATGCTAAAAATAACTAGAGCACCTGTGGGATTTCAGCATTGGGATTAATCAGGTCTTGCAGTGATAAGGGGTGGGAAAGGAGCAGCAGAGGAACAAAGGCCGGAAGGATTTCAGGACCTGAACTTACCAACAAGGACACCGTGTCCAGAGAACAAGATACCATTTGTTCCTGGCTGAGGCAGATGTCCCATAAGGATTACAGCAGGGGAAGGAAGAGGAAAAAAATCAGTCAGGCACAAAAGCACACTGAGAACAGATCAGGCTAGAGCAGAGCTGTCAGCTTTCCCTACCCACAGTATTAAAGCTTAATTAGTCCAAGACCTCCTATTAAGGACCATGAGCTGGGATAGCCTATCTAGGGGCTACATGTCTTCAGTCACAACTTTCTCCATTGTCTTCCAGATGTCTAACATTGGCTTGTCCCTGCTACACAACTTCCATGCTTGATGCAAACCTCACAAGTGCTGAAGTATGTGATTTAGCAGCTCAAAAGAGGCAGAGACTGTTGTGCTCCATGGGAAAAGAGATGCTTAGGGTTAGCAATGGGAAAAAACTATTAGGGTATCTTGGCTAGTCATTCTAGTTTCTGGTTTATGCTATTATTTTACCCTCTTCAATATGCATAAAAATAAGGCAGCTAAACTGGTGATGTCTTCCTGAAAATAAAATTATTACTGAATTTGAGGTTTAGGACTTTTTTGTAATGTGTGATACCAATTTGTTTTTCTTTAGAATCATTAAAAGCTTTCTTGTACAAAACATTGTAATCTGAATCCTACCAATATGCTTTATTTTATAAATATGCTGTGGATCTTCTTTTATGGTTGTTTACTATGGTACTACTAGATGGTGGCTTTGCCCTCTAGCTTCCTCATTCCCAATGCCTCAGTGAAAGCTCCAAAGCCACATGATTTGATACTTCAATTTGGGGATTTCAGTTAGCAGATTAGGATTTACACTAGCTGTAACCATCAGTGGAGTGGCTCTTGCTCCAATGACAGCTAGAGGATCCAGTACTCTAGAAGTTGCACCTTCTTCACTATTTCCAGAAAGACTTTCCAGGCAGTTTTGCCATATTCACTCCCCCAGATCACATTACTTCTAAACATGTTTCCTGACATTGCATGAAAAACTGAGAACTTTGACTTCTGTATGATGCTCCAGTTTGACCTCAGCTATAGCCTGTCAAAGTCTAGACTTTTCATGTGATGCTTGCCCAAAGCCAGGTTAGAATGAAAGCCAGCTGTTAAGGTAAAAAACTGTGGTACAAGTTCATTAAGTACTTGTCTGCAGTTTAGAGGGGAAAAAATCCAACAAACTTACATGTACCAGTTACATGTTCATGCTCAGAAAACAGAGGGGGGAAAATATTACTTACTACTACGTACAGTAGATGCCTGCTTTCTGAGTTTTTGTGGGTTTTTGGTTAGTTTTTTTGTGTGTGTTTGTTTTTTTTTCTTGTTTTTGTTTTTTTTTGATTGGCAGGTTTAATTAGAGCTTAATGCAATGTTCAGATAGGCATTAACAATACACTGTGCTTAGATCAAGGAGAATGAAAGGCAAGAGCAAGCAAGCGAACACTCAAACAAGCAAATCCTTTCTGCCACTTACTTTTGGGTCTGTGAACTTGAACTTCAGCCTTTCCACCGTCTCTGGCCTGAGTAAGTTCAGCACAACAGGCTCTGTTCTGTAAGGATGAGAGCAGAGGGCACTAGACAGCATTTACTTCAACTCTACAAAGCACAGCAAAGACTCTCAGTAAACAATAGGAGGCAGCAATTTTTTTCAGCTTATTCTATCAGCCAATATCCAGCAAAACTATGAATACATTAAAGGCTGCCCTTGTAGGACTGCTTTTGTTCAGTTAAAAGGACCAAGAAAGAATGAAGACAAAAAAATAATAAAGCAAGCATGAATTGGGAAAAGAAAAAAAAAACAACCCAAACCAAGAACAAATAGCTGCCAAGTGAACTGGGAAACCTGCTAGAATCAAAATTAAATACAACTGCAGAGGCAATTCATTTTTCTCATGGTTTTTTTGCATGCTTGTTAATGATGTTGTACTATGAGAAATGTTCTTGGATGCTCCACAAAGTCAGTGGCTCAGGAGCTTGTGAGAAGCACTCAGTCCTTGCATATGCTGGTGTTAAATTTGCTCTCTAGAATGCACATTAAGTGCCTGATAATTAATACTCCAAATTTCTATTTTTATTTATAAAATGGAATAGAGATTTTTAAAGCACTATTCAAGGAAGAAATCAAAAATGCATGCTTTAGAAGATAAAAAATTAAGCATGAGACATTTAAGGAATACCTGAAATATTTGTTTCCTTTGCTTCAACGACTACCTGAAAAAAAATGTTGCTCTTAATTGAGAGGCAGGAGCTTGTTGACAAATGAAAGAGTTGAGGCAGAGTCTAATAGGGACATTTTCCAGAAGCTTTTTCTGATTTAATCTATGGGATTTAACAGAAAAGAATAAAAACAATGTGCTGACACCCTGCTAGAGGGAGGTTTAGATAATAAACTCCTGATTCAAAAGCTGACATCTAAAATGTCAGTCCTCAAGTTCCCACCTAATCCTAAAGACACTTGAGTGTCTGCCAACAAAATACTTTAGATATTCTTCCCCCCTTTGCCCCCACCATCTAAGTCTCAAAGACCAAACAGCCTTGCAGCAGCTTCGCACATTGTTTCCCATCTAATTAATCCACTGAACCTTTCTTATGCCTTTGCCAAAGACAAGCCACATGGAAACCAAAATGAAGCAATGCTGTTATGATCCCCTTGTCTTGTGTAGCCAGAGCCTTTCTTACAATGACCAGGCTTAGTGATGCTGTCAGCTTGGTAAGAACTAAAGCCAGGTCCTCTCAAAGAGAAGTGCTCCAACTCTTCTGCTGGCCCTTCTGCAGCAGGACTTGGATTTGGTATCTCAGTATCACCTCCACACTGTATAGTTAGCTATCAGTCAGAACACAGGGAAAGGAGAAAATTCATTCTTGTATATCCCAAGTTGAAAGAGATGTTCTCCTTGGCATGGAAAAGAAAGGATAAAGCTTAAACTATGTATTTCTCCTAAGCATTTCTGTCTGTCAACTTCATGGATCTGTATTCTGGCTCTCCTATTTCACCTTTTCAGGCAGTAAAAGGTCTCACACATGTAACAGAGGAAGTCTAGGCCCCAAAAAAGTCTGCGGTATACAGTAGTTGCCTGATGACTCCAAAGCCGCGAGATGCAATGGCCTAGACTGAGGCTCTTTCCCAAATACAGGCCCTCAGAGACACCATTCTTGACAAACTCCCTCTTGTGCACATACTAAAGACTAGGGAGAATGCAGAAGGTCCTCTTTTTCTGCCCAGCCATCTACCCCATGTACCAGCAAGAAAACTGGGTTCTGACATCAAGTTGCTATTTTTGCTTTATCCTCCAACACAGTCCACCAGTGATAAGAGACAGCTACACCAAACTGTCACCTTCTGCTAATCAGGCACTTTGGCTATGACCTCCACTCCCAGCTGGGAACAAAGAAGTGGTGTACATACCTTATCTAGCCACAGTCCCAACCTTCCAGTCCAGGGACATGTCACAGCACTCACCAGGATGATGAATGCTAGTAGTACAGAAGCCTCCCAAAAGTGAGCAGGGGGCAAAGACCAGGCCAACCTAACTGTACCCCCAGAGACAAGGGGAGTTAGGAAAGGAGATCACCTCCTAAGGGCACTGACAGCTTCCAACAACAGTACCAAGATTGTAGGGTTTTTTTGGATCCACCTTGACCCTAAAAGCAACCCTTTGGATAGAGGTGAATACTCCCCTCCCAAACTAACAACTACCATTACTTCAAGACTTCACTTCATGGTACTCATCATGCTACAGAAAAGCCCCTCTAAATTTACCAGACTGTCACAAAACTATTTTATATGTTTTTGGCTTCTGGGGCACAGAAATGAATGAATTTCCCTGTCTCCCTCCCTCCTTTCTCTCTCAAAGTTTTGTGATGCTTATGGAGTGCCAATCACTAGACTTCCTAGGTACTGCATCCTCCACTTTGGACAGCACAATTATCTCTTCAGCAATCAGCTGGTGACATAATAAGCATAAACAGCAGCAAGAGATAAAAATTAAAAGCAACAATGTTTCCACACAGGTGGCCCAAGTCACCAAACAAGGAAACTGAAAGCTCATAACATATGGTAAGCTTGAAGGATTGCTTCCAAATAGGTATTTTTTCCAAGCCACGTCAGTGTTAAGTGTCCTGAGGGACTAGTAATACTCAAGACAGAAGGCAGAATTACTTAAATGAGCCAAGAAGCATCCCAATAGTCCATTAACATCCCCCAAAGTGACTGATAGAGGCAGAAATCAAGAGCTAATTTCCCCCCCTCTCTTGAGACACTGCAGACACCAAACACAAAAACAGAGCAGTTTATGTAAAGTTCCACAAGTTCCATGGCTTCAGCCTTGGCCTGGCTCCACTTCAGCAGCTTTGCTGTTCTGAGTGCTGATCAGCATGGGGCAATCTCTGCACTTTTGGTTTCCCTTGCTACAAGTCTCTTCTGCCCATGACAGCATTGTTCCAACTGGTTTGCATTACTGCACTCTCTTAAGGAAGTATCATGAAACTAGGAAGTGGGCACAAAGGCAACATGCAGGGGTGGTTCTACACAGGGGTGGGAGGCAAGTCCTTTAGGCTTACACACACATACACATTACAGGCAATGTGATCTATCCCTGTGCTACAAAATGTTAGCCATTAAAGCTTTTCCAATCTGGGAAAACACCAACAATTTGAAGTCTGCACAAATACAAATCCAACTTATATGTTCTTCACCAGACCCAAGCTCCATCCCTACAGCAGAAAGCCTACACATAGATGTGGGTGCTCTCCTGCAATGCACTTCCAACATCTAACAGTTTTACCAGTGTAAGTGCCCTCAAGCCAAGGCCCACCTCACAGAGATGGTGCAGCCAGGCTCCAAGCACCTGGGAAGGTGTTGCAGGACACATGATGAACACAAACTTGCTAGCTCATTTCAAGAATAGTACCCCAAGGAAATTAAAGCTTTAGCTAGCAAGTATTTAGCTTGTCAGTAATGGAGATGGGAGCATTGTGATTAGTTTCAGGTAAATATAAATCAGTAACATTCAATTAAATTAACCTGTGTATATTATGATAAAAATAAAAGTGAGCATAGCCCAAGGGCATATTCTACACAGCTTACAGAAAGCAGAGGAATCATGTAGTGACAGAAAGGACTGTCAGTAATATCACTGCAACACCAAGGTAGCCAGACACTGCTTTGCTCCGAACCAGACTCCAGGGAAGACCTTAAAAAGGTGAGGTCTTCTCAAGGGCTCAAGAGTCTGTACTGTAGTTTAGAAGCTGCTTGAACCAAAGCATAGAAAGTAAAAAGGAATTCTCACCTCCTCCAAAAGCAGGAATACTCAAGACTAAATCAAATTCAGCTAGCCATGTTTATTTCTGATAATTCCTGATTTCTTGGTTTGCTTAACGTCTGAAGATATGGACAAACAAGAATACACACAGCTGTCTAAACCTTACTTCTGTGAGTAGGTCTGTGGTTTGACACGTCCTCTACAAAAAAAGGAAAGTTGTGATCTTTCAGAGGAACCCGAAGAATTAAAGACAGACCACAGGCTACTCCCTAGAGACTTCAAGTTACATTTCTTCTGATCCTCTAGATAATAGCCCTCATTTCTCAGAAGCTTTAACATGTCTTATTTCCATTGAAGTCACAGTAGAACCCAAGCACAAAGCACTAGTTGTTTTTATAAACCCTAGGGACTAAAATCCCAACTTTACATACAAAACATGCTAGAGCCATTAAAGTATGTCTTTCTTATCATGCTTTAATCTAGCATTGGAGAAAAACAAAACTTCACTGGTAGCCTTTTTGCTAACACTGCCGGCTGAGACAGCACCTGTGCTGTATGCACTACCAATAGCTCCTATGGCCATCACATGGCAACAGCTTTCCATCATGGCTGAATGCAACTTAGAGGCTAGAAGATTTATATTTTACTAACAACCCCCCCATAACCAGTCCAACCTCCTCTCTCACTAGAGCAGGAGCTTCAGACAAACTTCCCAAAGCATCTGTCAATGAAGGAACATGGGAGAACATAGGTATCACTTTCTTCTTCCACTAATTGTTTTGTCTGTTGATGAACAATATTATCGTTGGGCAAGGTACTCCCCAAATCTGGATTTTCATCTGAATACCCATCCCACTACCACTAAATCCCTGGGGTTTATTTTAGTAGTTACAAAATTAACACTATGATTTAAAAGCCTGCTGCCAATAGCACTTTTATTAAGAAAACAGCCCTCAAGCAACTTCCTGAGAGATATGCAAGACCTATCAGAGTTATGATGACACCTTGAACCAGCAGGGTCCTAAAGCAGCGCTGAAGCTCCAAACCTAACAGAACATGAGGACTACGGTCAGCCACCTCCTGGAGTGACGCGGAAGGAATCTGGGGGGAGCAGAGCTCAGGAAAGGCGGCCCGGTGATAGAGATCAAGGAAATCCAGCACTGTGATGTTATCAAGAGCCACGTGCACAATTACAACATAAACCAGGAGCTCCCAGTTGTTTCCCTCGAAGAAAACACACACCCTGGACTGGCGGCATCCTTCCCTCCTTCCCGCGCTTTTGAGAACCCCGATCTTGTCTTGAGATTGTCCCCAGCCATTCTTTTCCCTAATGGTACCTCCACGCCATATATATCCATATGTACAAGTGTCCTCGGCTTTAACTGAGAAGCCATCTCCTGATGGCTCTCGAAGGGTGACCAAGTACGTTCTGGCAGCACCCCCGTCGCTGCCAACGGCTCTGCACGAACGCCGATGATTTCCCGGCTATTCGGGCAGCAGGGGGGCGGACCGCTCGGGATCTCCCCAGTACCGCCGGCGCAGCACCGCTGCTCGGACCACGGTGCCGACAAACAAACGACACCGAGTGCCGCCCGAAGCGGCGGGGCTCAGCCCAGCGGGTTCCGCAGCGCTCCGCGACGAGCCCCGGGCGCTCCCGACACTGCCCAGGGAACGTCGCGGCCGCCATGGGGAGCTGGGCTGTGTAGTCCGCTTTGGCTCGTCTCGACCTCCCCGTGGGAGGCGGGGCCGAGCCCTCCGGCGTCTTAAAGCGGCGATGCCTCCCGCGCGAGGTGGGCGGGTGGAGCTGCCGAAGGAGCGCTACGAAGCCGCGGCCCCCTCAGCGCCCCCTCAGCGCCCCCTCAGCGCCCCCTCAGCGCCCCCTCAGCGCCCCCTCAGCGCCCCCTCAGCGCCCCCTCAGGTGGGCTGAACAGGAGGTGTTCTGCAATGCATACACCCGCACCTCCGTACGCACGCACCCACCCACGCACACAGAGTTTCCTCAGCGACAGCGAACTCACTCTGCATCGCTGTTGCTGTTGAGCAAACTATTATTCTTCATCTTGTTGATTATCACTACAAGTGGTACAGCTGTGTGCTCTGTGTGGGCCTGCAGTGAGTGGCGGG